>VDFB02130389.1:146451-171263 GCA_007258455.2 Sequoia sempervirens
TTTGTCAATTTTTGCTGGCTAGCTTGGGGTATTCTGTCTCATTGTCGATAAAGTGCTACTGAAAAGGCTATATTGTTTCAATTTTTGACAAGGCACTATTTAGAAAAGCCTATACTATTTGTTAAAAGCAATATTGTTTTGTTTGTGGTTGGAATTTTTTGTCACTATCATTTTGGATGAGTTTTGTGGCTATGGTTTTGCATTGGTTTTATGCATTGTTGATTGTCGTTCTCTAGCTTAGGGTATATTTTTTCATTTTCAAGAAGGTATTGTTGAGAAAAGACTATACTTTTACATTGGTTTGTTACTTTGATTTTTTTTGGATGCCACCATTGATTGTAATGATGGACAATATAATTTTCCTATGTGTAGATATGTATATATGTCACAGTAGATACAAACAACATTCATACATAGTGATCCCTATGTTTATTCTGTTGGTACATTCTTGGAATGATAAGCTATATTTTAAGTCATATGGAAGATTGATGCCACCATTGATGTGACTTTAGGAACTCACATGTAGGAGTAATATAATATACAGTCAACCAACAAAAGAAGATTAAAACTATAGACATCAAAGGGAAAATTTATGGTAACATCCAGATGTTTGGTTCCCCTATTGTTTGAACTTTGGTTGGAATTTTCATCAGCCTTCCCAATTTTGAGCTTTCTGGTGTCAGGGGTTCATTCGGGAAAAGGGTGGAAGATGTTTCTTTATTTTTAAATTAAAAGTGTTCTATGCATTGATAGAGAAGGCCAACAAAATTAAACATTGGTTGGAATCAACATTAATTGTTGTATTGTTCCTCTATGGTAGAATTTTTTTCAAAGTAATAAAATAGTCCATATTCTTCTTCAAGCATAGTTGCTATCTGTCTAAACCTCAATAAGGGTTTGTTACAATAGAAGGTTGTATATCAAGTGTCAAATGAAACATTGATCAAATCATTATTGAGGCCTCGACAAATAACAACTAGATACTTGAAGTCATACAAAACACCCAACAATGACTTATCATGAAGAACATGCACTATCTTATTACTTTTCAACCATTCCTAGTGGACAAAAACCATAGATCAAATAAAAATCATAATTATCTTATGAAAAAAATAAGCATAGCAAGGAGTATATATGAATTTTTTCTAAATTTGATTTCACATAGATACATATCTACATGCAGGGATGAATGTTTTCTGTCTCTAATTTCACAAACATACATAATATACATAGGGAAAGTAAAATGAGTAAGAACAAAAGAAGGCTTGTTGTCCACCCTGCCTTTTTGGGTCATGGAGCCCCATAGGATCTTGCCAAACCCCCTGAGCAAGAACAAACATTTTCCACCATTGTTATGGATAGTGAAACTAATCTTCCTTATTATAGTTAATATAAAACCTATTATTGTAAGGATGCTTCTCTGAGGATGGAACAAATAACAACTATCTTTACAAAAAAATAAACATGGCAAGGAGTATTTATGAATGTTGTCTATATACTATCTTTGCAAAATAATAAGCATGAAAATCAGTATATATGAATGTTGTCTACATCTAATTTCACATACATACATATCTACGCAGGATAAAAGAAGAATGAAACACTACAAAAGAGACATATACTTTTTTGCATGTATATATTTGCAAGCAATAGATTCTTACATATACATCCAATGCATGCAATACATATATTTGGAGTTGCAAAAAAACTTTACATCGATATATATGTTTCTAAAGTTAATTGCACATATATACACATTCTTGATTGTTGTTCAATAGCTGCAAAAAATATTATTTCATTTATAATTTCCATTTAGTGGGAATTGGTGGAAAGAAATAAAAGAGTCTACATATATTCTTAGAAAGGAAAATATATACAGATATATATGCATCTAAATTTATATGTAGGCAACACACATATATATCCATCATACAAATATTCCTTTATACACATAGGAAATATAAAATGAAACACAAAAAAATGAGGCTTACTCTCCACCCTACCATATTGGGTCATGGAGCCTCATCGACTCTCACCAAACCCTTGAGCAAGAGCATACATCATCCACCACTCTGATCAATGGTGAAATCAATATTCCTTACTACGCTTACCATAAAACCTATCATTCTAACAACTCCTTTTGTGAGGCTGAAAGAAATAATAACTAAAAAGGTGCATTTAATTTTAGATTCCCCAAACAATAAATATGGCGAGTAGTATATATCAATGCGTCCTACATCTAATTTCACATGCATAGATATTTGTACAGAGCAAAAGAGAAATGAAACATAATAAAAAAAGCACACACTTTTTTGTGTTTATATGTTTTGTACAAAAATGACTTGCTAACATTTTCATGGTAATTTAGGTCCTACTTCCTTAGTATTCAATCTATTTTTCTTGATTTAATGATGTGATATGGCCTTAAAATGCACATTAAACTATAAATATTCAATTTATTGAGGTCTTGTGATAGTGTTGTGAAGTGTTGTAAAGCATTTGTACACTTTTCTAGACTCTATTTATCATAATTCATCACAAAATTATCTTTTTATTCATCAAGTCCTATTTTTAGGTGTTGTAAAGTCTTGTAACAAAGATTCACACTTTTCTGGGCACATTTCCCTTATTTGCACCTTTCTTATGTCTTTTAGGACCCCTTTATACACTTACAGGACACATTTAAATGTATTTTTGAACATAAACCTAACAAACAATATTAAATTAAAATTAAATCATGACACTCTTTCACAAGCCTAGGGTGGGACCCATTCGCCATGGGTGGCGAATGAGTCCCCATTGGCTCCAAATTCAAAATATTTTAAATTTTCTTTCAGATTTTATTCAAAAATTACTTGATGTTGGTCTGTGATGTATTATCAAGATACTAAGGCACAAGAATGTATAAATAAGTGATTTTATCTCATTATTAACACCCTAACTCATCTTAAATCATTCCAACAGTCATCCATCATTGCATTCAAGCATTTTGTATCATTGTATCAAGCATCTATCAAGTACTTTGGAGCTGCCATTGCATTATCTTCATATTGTCTTCAACAATGGCTTGGTAAGTTGATAGCATTTGCATGTTATTCATTTATCATTCACTTTTATTCCATTATTCCATTAAGGGTTTGATTACCAAAGTGGGGTTTGACCAAGGAAAACCCCTATTTGTTGACCCTCAACCATTTTCCCACTTGCATGTGCATTTGCAGACTTTTGTATGCAGATTTAACAAGAATTTAGGTGATTGAAGGTTGATCAATAAGTCAACTAGGTGTTTCAAGTCAAATATATCATATTTCAAGCTTGAAGAAGGTATTTTGTCTATTTCCTATAGATTTGACTTTAGAGACCCAACGAGCAAACATTTCCAAATCAAGTGTTGTAAAGTTGTCTCCTAATTTCTCAGAATTTTGGGAGAGGACTGATTCACCACCTATGGAAAATGAGTCCCACCTTAGGACTGAAAATCTAAGTTTTGTCAGATTCTGGATCCCGACAGTCAGAAACCTATTACCAATAATTTTTCACTAGGAGGAGGACTAATTCACCACCTTGGGAGAATGAGTCCCACTGTTGATTTTTAGTAACTTTAGACAGCATTCAAGACATTCCAGATCCCTCAAAACTTTCCCAAGCACACTCAGTTTTAGTCCTTTACTTTTTTATTTATGCATTTGTTCATGTTTAGTTCATTGTTTGCATATTGTATTGTGTTTTCAAACATTGCATATTTCATTCATAGTTATTCTATTACATCATTTACAACACTTTATTTAGCTTATTTAATCTATATTTGAGTGAGGCCTTCAATTTTTGTAGTGTTTTGGTGTGGCCTAGAGGATTCTATCTCTCTCCTTTTAGGTGAAAGATCCTAAAAGTGTAAGAGAAGGACATAGAACCTTCCTCACCCATCACACCCCAAAATTGTTGGTTCAATATATTTGCAAGCAACAGATTCCTACATATGGATCCAATGTATACAATACATATATATGCAGCTCGAAAATGAAATCTACACCAATAAATATATACATATATATATATATATATGATGTTAGATGTTAGATGTACATATACACACATTGTTGATTGTTGTTGAATAGATTTGAACATATTATTTCATTTATGGTTTCCATGTACTAGCAATAGTTGCAAAGCAATAAAATATTCCACATATACACACAATAAGCAATAAAATAGTCCGAATATATGGCCACAATAATAGTTTGCATTCTAAAGTTGCCAAAGCAACTAAACAGTCTATTTTATTTTAAAAAATGCATTATTGACTGTTGTTCTATAGCTTCAAGTTATAGCCAAAATAGTGAACAATAGTCAACAATTTGTTGTAGAAAATAACATAAATTGTCAGCCTCTTGGCTTCTCGTCAACCTTCCCATTTTGCAAGCCTTCTAGTGGTCATGAAAAGGTGGTGGATGTGGTTGGCGCATGTTGGGAAGCTACAAAATAGTAGTCAACAATGGCTTGTAGAAAAAAACATAAACTATATAGTGTTGCAACCATCACCACAAAACAAAAGCCTTGAATGAAACAATGATGGTTTCAACAAAGACCTAGAAAATTATTTTTCCAATAGTGACCTATCAATAGGTGCAAGAACAAATATAGATAAGTTTAAATCTAGATACATATGGTTGTTGCTTGAGAAAATTAAATAAACATCACTTGGAATAGCTTGTGATGACAACATTGCTTGATCTATGGGTTGCATATTTTGGGGGTTGTTGCAATAATAGGTTGCATTCAAAAACTTAGCATAGTAATTCAACACTTTATGTTATTTTCAATAAGGCATTATTTGGTGTAGAGCTATAGCTTGAGCTGCCCAACATACATAGTTATCCACACCTGTACTTCACAATACATGCATACATACATACATACATACATACATACATACATACATACATACATACATACATACATATATATATATGTATGTATGTATGTATAACTTTAAATGCAATTATGTCTATCAACAAGTATAAATCTAGATATATATATATATGTGCAACTAGGTGAAAGATAAATCACAAAAGTATTGTGCAAAATGTAGATAACAATTATAAATGAATGTCACATAGGAAATATTATAACAAAAATGAAGTTATATGCAACTCTAGTAAAATGGAAGACACATAAATAGCTACACATAGGCTACTCACAAGTGGCTAGTAAAAGAAAAAGGTCAAGGATACATGAATACCTCAAATATAAATAAGTCAGACTATATACAACAAGGGTTGCAAATGAAAGCAAAGAATTTTCAAAGTTCGTTGGATGCACATGGAAAAGAGCCAATACAAGTGTCAACAACAAAAAGTAAACAAGGAACAAACTTATGGGATTGGTGCCTGAGGGTTGTTCAACATCTTGTGGAGAGCTATAGTCTACCGACATTGCTAGGGATGCTCTTTCGAAAGGATAGAGTAGTAATACCAATGGTTGGCCACAAGCTCTATTGCAACAACAACACAAGGGCCAAATATTTAATTAAAGTGACAAAGGCTGACAAACTCCATTCCCAATTTTTTATTTCAAAATTTTTATCTTTAATTTTTTTTGTAGAGACATTAACAATATGATAAAAACAAATAATATAAAAAAGGCACATTTAGAGAACTCTTTGTAAATATTTTCAAAAATAGTCTATATGTTCTTGCAAAAAAACCAACCTAAAACATACATTGTCTATCACTGTGATCAATAGTGGCATCAATGTTTCAAATAAAATTTAAAATATAGCCTATCATTCCAAGAATGTCCCAATGAAATAAACATAAGAATTAGTATGTATCAATGTTGTTTGCATCCACTATGACATACATACATATCTGCACATTGGGGAAATACATTTTCTGTCATTGCAATCAATGGGGGCATCAATGTTCCATAGAACACTTAAAATACAAATTATCATTCCAAGGATGTTTGAGTATGTATCAATATTATTTTCATTTAGTATGGAATACAAACATATCTGTACATAGGAGGAATAAAGTGAAACACAACAAAACAAGGAATTGTCTATCACTCCGATCAATTGTGACATCAGTCTTCCATATTGTAAGGAAAGCAGAGGTGCGGAAACACTTTCCTAATGCCAAATCCATAGGGAAGAATGCAATGTAGCGCTATAAATTTTTTTAAGTTACAATCCAATTAAAACACACATGAAGGAATAACAAAAATAGAGCAAATACACAAAGACAAATCAAACAACAGATTTACGTGGGAAACCCTTACAGGAAAAAACCCACCACACCAAGCTGAATCTCTTTGTATTACAATAATCAATAATTACATACAATCAGGAAATTCAACTCTCTGTTGTTTCATAGTAGCTACAACATTCACTATTCAAAACTCTGTTCAGAAAATCTCTCATCCCATTCGATAAACTCATCACACTATTCCAACCAAATCGATCTTCTTTAAAACAATCTCTTTCTGATTTTCCAACCATGCATTCTTACCCGCCATTTCCAACCAAAGAAATTTTCCATTCGAGTCCTAATTTTTCCCTGCATGCTGTTTTTCCAAAGATGCAACTAATGCATAAAATCTACTGCCGTCATGTTTTAAAATTGCTTCCTGTGATTGGCCCACGATGTTCCATGTAGGACGATCAGACTAGTCAAGAGCATTCAACTCTGTTGGTATATCGGTGAGACACACACAGTGTCTCCCCGATGCCACAAAGTTTCTCTAACGTCATCGCTATAGCTTCCCTGAGTCAGCAAGATGCTATAATGACTATAATAGGTTATACTGAAACCATCGATGTCCAATATGATCCTATCGGCAAGGATTTCCCTTATCGGTGAGACACAGTGAATTCACTAGTCTCAGCGAGCAAATAGTCTATCGGCAAGACACTATGTCTTCACCAAGACCTTCTGCCGAGTTCCTTGTGCTACACCAAAACCTTTGACAAGTCAGCGAGACTTATTGTCTTCGCTAGGACTTCCTACTGAAGCCCTCAGTCACACCGATGACTACCATTTGGCAAGAACTATACCGAAAGCATCTCATCATCGGCAAGACATACTGATGTCGCCAAGACCTTATGTCGACATCTTCAAGTTATGCCGGCATGAGCCATTCAGCATGACTATTACTCTTCGGCAAGACTCACATCGAAGCAGAACTTCCACCGAACATCACACTATCGCCAAGACTCGTGCCTATTTCCAAGACGTTTCTCCGAGCACCCAGAGATAACCCGAAGACTTTTGTCCACAAGACATGAGACATTCGCCATGATGTTTCATCGAGCTTCCAAATCTAGCCCAAAGAAATCTGTTGGCAAGACTCAAGACTTTTGCTAAGACATCTCCCCGCGACCCCGAGAGTTACACTAATGAGATCAACTATTGCCTAGAGTTCTTTCGATTGCCAAAAGATCATGCCAAACACAAAGAGTCATAGTGATAGTCTCTTTGGCAAGACATGAACCTTGTCATGGCGATATGTACATTTTAGAACTTCAAAATAGTTAGTCGGCCAGACATCCGTGATGTCACACCGACTTTTCCTTCAAGGAGTTTCTTGTTAGTAAGAATTGAGGCATAGATTCCAACACATATAGCATTTAAAATACAACCTATGATTATCTACGTGTAGATATGTATGTATCTATTGTTTTTTACTGATGGTTGCAACATAATAAAATAGTTAATCTTATACAATTTTTTTTTTCATCAAGGCATCATTGGGGTTTATTGTCCTCTAGCCTTTGCTATATTGTTTCATTTTTTACAAGGTGTTGGATGGGGGGATAATTTATGTGGCTTTCAATTTGTCACAATGGTTGCAACTCTAAAAAATAGTGAACATTATACATTTTAAGTTGATTTCTGTAAGGAATTCTTGATTGTTGCACTATAGCTTAGGGTACATCGTATCATTTTTGACAAGCTGCAGTTGAGAAGGCTATATTGTTTCAATTTTAGATAAGGTGCTATTTAGGAAAGATTGTATTGTTTGTTACTAGAAATATTATTTGATTTATGGCTTCCATGTATTGCTTTCTACGACCATCACCCCATGCAAAAAAACCAAAATAACCTCCAACCACCTTCACAAAAGCATAACAATGACTGATTGAACTTGCACCTTCACAGGAGCTCACCATTGTCACATCAACATTGACTATTGTATGGCTTCCATGTGGTGGCAACTGTAGACACATAAAAATGTCCTAAGCCTTCGAGCGTCATTTTTCTTCATCTTCGTCCTTCGATAATTGAATAATTTTAGTTATTCAATTATGTTTGATTATATTCCTCTATTAATTAAATAATTTTTAATAATTATTTAATTAATTCACTTTCTAATATTTATTCTATCCCGACCGATTAAATAAACTAATTGCGTCACTAATTTCTTCCTCTTCTTCAATAGTTAAATAAATTATTATTTATTTAATTATTTTGTCATCTTTCATCTATAGTTAAATAATTACCATTAATTATTTATCTATTCATGGTCCTTTAATTCTTCCATAGTTAAATAATTATTAAAATCATTTAACTATCCCATGCCACCTCCCTATTAAATAATTAATCTAAATTAATTATTTAAGGTCTAATTTCTATCTCTCCATTTAATTTAATTAAATGCTCCTCTTTTCATTTTTTTCAAATAAATAATTTGAACAAATTATTTATTTTCCACTTGTCCATTTCCTCTATTTTCAAATAAATAATTTGAATAAATTATTTATTTTCCACTTGTCCATTTCCTCCATTTTTGATAAATAATTTAAAATAAATTATTTATGCACCACTTGGTCAAAGATACCCTGTCATAATCCCCTGTCATAACATTCATTTCCTGTCATAGCTTGCATGTCCCTGCATGTCCTTGCATGCCTATCCTAGCCTGCATGTCTGTCATGGCCTACATGTCTTTGCATGTCTTCTGTCATGATTCCTCCAAGAATAGCATATTCTTGGTGCATCAATTATGGACCATTGATCTTGGCATCTTTTCTGAGGCTTAATCTCAACCATCCATTTCGTAACATCCCTCTCATGCATTCCCATCCATTGATCTTGGAATCTTTCTAGAAGATTAATCTCAACCGTCCATTCGAATGGTTGTCTATAAAAGCAACCTTCCTTCTCCATTTTCAGGCTAACAGCTATTCTTCTCCAACTTTCTACTTATCATTTGTAGGTATTTGCACAAGTCACATTACAAATTTGAGGGCATATTTGCAAAGGGAGAAATAGGAGAGCAAGAGAAGGAATCAACTACAATATGGGGAGTACTTTATTTTATTTGCTTTCATTTTGAAATCTCCATTTGTTTGTATTCTCTTGTTTGGATGAGGTTAATAGTTTAGAGGTGTTGGCTGTCACTTTATCTATCCTATTTGATTTCTAACCCCATCTTACAGCAACAACTGTAAAGAAGATAGCCATTGTGGCATCAACATTAATTGTTGTACGATTTCCATGTAGTGGTGATGGTTGTAATAACACCTGTCATTTTAAATGCCAGGAAACATAGCAAAAATATGTGCAATTCCCAGTGAGACATTGTTGGATGTTGTTTTGTGGCTTTGCCTGCTATAAGAGCTACAAGCCAAAACAACAAGCTTTTCTAAAGGTTTTTTATTGTGATTTTTTTTGTTTTGTGGGTTTTTCCATTTGGGCCACCCATGTAACCAATGTTGTTTTATTTATGGCCTCCATTTTGTGGCGATGGTTGCAATGCAATAAAATAGTTAATGTTATACAATTCATGTTGTTTTTCCTTCTTTTGTTCTATGACATATAATTTTCCCTATGTGTAGATATGTATATTTGTGAAATTAGATGCAGCAAACACTCATATCTATGATAGCCTATATAATAAGTGCAATAATACACATTGATATCACCATTGAATATGCTAGTTGACAATCTATGCATGCTTGCCACAAAATAGCACATATATCACTCACCACTCTAACCAATGGTGAAATCAATGTTCCTTATTACACTTACTATACATCCTACCATTTTAATTCCTTTTTCGAGGCTGAAAGAAATAATAACTAAAAATGTATATTTAACTTCAATTTCCCCAAACAATAAACATGTCAAGCAGTATATATGAATGATGGTGACATCTAATTTCACATACATACACATCTACACACAATGAAAGAAAAATGAAGCACAAAAAAAGCAACACATATTCTTTGGTGGCATAAAGACTGGAGGTGTTAGTAGATATTCTTTGATTTTACTAAAGGCTTGGTCGCATTTTTCATCCCATTTATATGCAAATCCCTTGTGAAGTAGGTGAGAATAAGGGACTTACTTTTCTATGAGTTTTGCTATGAATTTGCAGATAGATTGAAGCCTACCTTGAAGACCTCTCAATGGTTTTAGTGTTTTGGGAGCCTCCATCTCGAGAATGGATTTTACCTTTGCAAGGTTTATTTCAATGCCTCTCATTGACACTATGTACCCTAGCAGCTTTCCTGACTATACGCCAAAGATGCACTTCTTAGGATTTAGGCAGACTTTGTATTCTTTGAGCCTGTCAAAAATGGCACCCAAGGTTGCTATATGATCTCTCCTTTTTCTAGATCTAGCTAGAATTTCATCAACATAATCCTCCATGGTTTTATGGATCATGTCATGCAAAATCTCATTTCCCTTTGGTAGGTAGCTCCAACATTCTTCAAGCCAAATGGCATCACATTCTAGTAGTACGTCCCCCATGGACATGTGAAGGTTGTTTTGTGTTGATCCTCCTCGACAATCCTTATCTGATTGTACCTTGAGAAACCATCCATTAGTGAAAGCACTTCATTCCCTTTAGTCATGTCCACAATCATGTCTATGTTAGACAATGGGAAGTCATCTTTCAGAAATTCTTTGTTCAGGTCCCTGAAGTCTGTACAGATTCTAATAGCCCTAGTGGGTTTTGAGATAGGAACTAGGTCAGACACCCACTCTAGATAGGTGATTGTCCGTATAAATCCTGTATCTAGTAGTTTCTTTAGTTCCATTTTGACTAGCAGAGTGATTTGGGAATGCATCTTTCTCAACTTTTGTTTTACTGGTTTAGCTTCAGGGTAGACTACTAAGTTATGAACCACTATTTCTAGTTCAAGTCCAAGCATATCAGTGTATGTCCATGTAAAGTTAACTTTCCTCTCTCTCAAGAAGGAAGCCAAGAGTTCCTATTCTTCTGATAGTAGTGATTCTGCATAGAAGGTAATGTGTGGAGTCTCCTCTATCCCTAAGTTAACTAGATTGCATTTCTCTACCAGCATTGCTGATTTCTCCTAATGTAAATTTGCGAGAGCAAGATTGAATCCCCCATCTTTAGGCACCTTAGAGAGGTTTTAAATATTAGATGTGTCCTTTATTTTTACTATTTTAGAGTTAGAGAGAGCCATGAGGTGGTTTTCACTCAAGGACTTGGAGATTACTCTCAGTCTTTCACTTTTGCGACTAAGGGATTCAATCATTTCCCTATAATAGGCATGTGTGTCCAGTTCTATGATGAATCTTTCTTTGTGATCTCCACACAAAATGTTGTCCCTTAGTCCCATGAACTCTGAGAGTGCCTCATCATTTTTGAAAGTTTTGAAAATCAATAGTCCTCATTGGTCATAGTCAATCAATTAGGGGTACACTAGTCTTATCTCATTTGATTGGTTCTTGGATTTGTAGGATAAGGTACTAATCATGAAAAGACATGAGTCTTCGAACAAAGTAGGTATTCCTCTTTCGGATTTTTCACCCTCACTACTACAAACATCAGTGATTTCAAAGGTAAAGTTATCTATGACTCAACCTGTAGATACAGGCAACTGTTGGGCACGGGCTAATGATCTAGGAGATAAAGCTAACATTTGTAGAGGGGATCTTGATACCTGAGGAGGTGTCTTGTTTCTTCTAATTGGGGGATTTTGGCCATGAATGGTTATACTCAGAGCAGTACATCCAAGGCCAATATTTCTCATTTGCATCTCTAGAATGATGGGTATTAGAAGCTCGCTGTCATTTTGTCCTAGTTTCTGGTTTTTGTCATAGCCCATTGCGAGCATCATTTGCAAACCTTTACTGATGTCATCCATAGGTAGATTAGCTGCCGATCTATCATCTTGATACAAGAAATGGGATAGGTCCTCCTTTATTTCTTCTTGGCTAAGATCTCCCCAACTTCTAAAGTTAGAATATATTTCAACAGATGTTTAGGATGTGGAGGGTTTATTTGATTGTGGTCATCCTCGTGATCTTGGAGATTGTGGTAACTCTCCTACCACAAAAGCATTTTTTGGGAATTGTATAGTTTCCACAACCATTGTCCTAGATGATGACCTTGATATCAGAGATGGTGGGGATGGTGGGAGTGGCGGGTGTCTCTGTCACAGAAGTGGAGGTGAGAGTGGATCGGTCAATATATGGTGTTGATGGGTCTTCATCATTTTTAGGCACTTGAGGGATTTTGTAATATTTTTCCTCTAGGTTCTTGCAGTAGGAGAATGGTTCGGGATCCCCATGGATGGTAATTTCTTGGCCTTCATATGTGAACTTGACATATTGATGGAAGGCTGATGCTACTGCTTACATTGCATGGATCCATGGATGTCCTAGGAGAATGTTATAAGGCAAGTCGAGGTCTAGGACCTGATAGGTGGTTTCCATGATAGTTGGCCCTACTTGAATAGGGAGTTGAATTGTTCCCTGGTACACTCTTTCTTGATCATCATATTCCCTTATTGTAATACCCTTGCCTTTGTCGATAGAATCCTCTGATATTTTTAGGTTCTTAATGAGCTTTAGGGAGCAAATATTCAAACCTGCACCTCCATCCACCAAGACTTGCTTGACTTTATTTTTATGTACTAGGATCTCTAAATGGAGTGCATGGTTGTGAGATGGTTGAGCAGGAAAATATTGATTAGAGAATGTAAGGAGATTCAGAGTAATGATGTTTCTGACCATATCTTGGAATTGGTCCACATCAAGATCTATGGGGATGGTGGATGAATCCAATGCTTCCTCAAGGATTTTCTTGTGGGCAGATGAAATTTGTAGTAACTCCATTATGGAGATTTGTGTTGGAGTTCTCTTTATCTAATCAAGGATATTATAGCCATTAGGAATGGATCTTGGGTTGGAATTGGGTGCTATGTTTGGCTGATATGACCCCACAATGTTGACTTTGTCACCTCTTATGGTGACTCCACAATCAGTGTGGACTCCTTTAATGGTGATGGTAGAACAATAATCATCTAGGGATGTGACAACATGGTTGTACACATGATTCATGTTCTTGAATGTACCCTTTCATTTATTAGTGTTATTATACGCTTTATTGTTATGGTTAGGCATTGGATTTGTGTGGATTTTGAGGTTCTGATTTCTTGCTGGTTGCTCCACATTTATGATTTTTTGATCAATGAGGTCCTAGATTAGGTTTTTTAGCCTCGTGTAATTGTTTGTGGTGTGCCCTTTGAGTTTTTGGAAGTCACAAAGTTGATTTTCATTATACTAGGGTGGTTTGACATCTAGTTCCTGGTAATTCTCATAGGTTGGAGGTTGGATAATATTTTCACTTATTAATTTCTTCATGATGACCTCTTGTGGTTTCCCAAGAGGAGTGTACTTCCATTTGGATTTTTTGTTTTGCTGGGGTGCTCCCCTTTAATCGTTGAAATTGTTGATCATTTGATTGTTTGGTTGTTTTGTCACTACATTAGCTTGATGATTGTTTTGATGGTGGTTTTGGGATTTTTGTTGGGGTGCGGGTGTGTTTTGTTGAGGTGCGTTGATAACAAATTTGGCATCAAAAACACCATCATTGGTAATGTTTCTATTCTTTTCCCATGTACAAGGTTTATCATTATAACTATTGGATGGGCGATTGCTCTACTATTCAGGATATGCAGATGATCATCCTTGTGGCATAAGGGATCGTTCAATTTTGAGCACCTTGGAGATTAGTTGGTCATATGTGGTGATACCCTGCACTTTGAGATGGAATGCCAAGGATCTGTTGAGATTGGATATGATAGTACAGACTTATTGTTCTTCAGGCATGACCCATTTGCTCCAATTGGCCTTGGATTGCCATCGTTGTAAGAAAGAAGCAAATGATTCATTCTTACCTTGTTTCAGAGCTGATAATTCCTCTAGGCTGACATCCATACCGATGTTGAATGCATAATTTTTGATGAATTCATCTACTATTTCTTGGAATTTTTTGATGCCTAGAGGGAGGCAAGACAACTGAGCCATGGCTAGGCCAGCCAAACTTCTAGGAAATAGCTGCATCATATAAGTATCATCATATGCAACTTCCATGCAATGAACCTGGAATTCCCTAATGTAATCTTCAAGGTTTTCCATTTCACGGTATTTATCAAATTTGGGAATCTTGAATCCATTTAGGAATAGTTTCATTAAAAGACTCATGTTGAATGGATAAAGACACAAGTTGTTGGGTGTTTTTGTGGTTGTCCCTAACTAAAGATCAAGCACCTATTGCAAGAGCAACTTGATTTGTGTTGTGACATTGTTTTACAGATCAGGGGGTGGGATGAAAGTGTTCTGAGGTGGTTTAGTTGTTGATGGGATGTGTGGATTGGATGGTTTTTGCATATTCTGTTGCACCAAGTATGCTTGCAATTGTTGTTGTATGAACAATGCTTGTTGTTGGTCCTATTGGTATTGTGCTAATAGTGCCTATTGTTGAGCTTGCTATTGTTGTTCCAACAACGCTTGTTGTTGGGCTCCTAATCAAGCTGCTTCTTGTTGTTCTTGGTATTGTTTTAGTGCTTACTAATATGCTTATTGTTGGGCTGCTTGTCATGCAAGATATTGTGCTTGTCCTATGCTTGTGCTTGCACTTGTGCTTGAGCTTGTTGGGCTTGGTATTGATCTTGTGCTTGAGCCTAGGATTTTTCTTGTGCAATTTGTGTAGCTTGTGCGGGTTGAGTAGCTTGAGCAGCTTGTGTTTCTTGGGTGGCTTGCACTACTTGGGTGCCTTGCATTGTTTGAGTGGCTCGTGCTGCTTGGGCAGCTTGCACTGCTTGAGCGGTTTGTTGTGCAACTAATTATGTTTGTGCTTGCTGAGTGGCTAGTTGTGCAGCTTGTTAGTTTTGAATTTGATAAAGTTCCTTTTGATAGGTAGCTTGTTGAGAAACTTGTAATGCAATGCTATATTGGATTGATACATTTGTATTTGGTGGTGGAGGTGGATTTGTAATGGTGCTTGTTGTGGTGATGAGAGGTGTTGTCGTATTGATGTTTGGGATTTGAATGGTAGATGGTCTGATTGATATGCTTGGTCTTTGAGTGACCACATTTTGAGATATTTTGTGGATGGTTGATGATGTGATGGTTTGCATTATCAAAATGGTTTCCATATGTTGTTGCGATATCGATGGAAAGATGGGAGGATTAAGTATGATTCCTTGATTGATGTTTGGTAAAGGGGAAGTCCTAAACCAAGAGGTGATGTGGATATTGATGGAAATGATGGAAGTGGTAGAAATGTGAGTGACACAGTCCCTTGTGGAAATCATGTAGCGTCAAAGTTGCCCCTTGGTCCACATAAGTCACCCTCTCCTTGTATGGTTAAGGGGAGAGAGGTTTGGGGCATTGTGTGAAATGATGATGATGGGTCATTTAGATTATGAAAAGTGAGAGGGACATATGGATGTAATGGATTTTGGGGTACAAATTATCCCGAGATGGTGTTTGCATCCAAATCTTGATTATTCACAAGGGGATGTGTTTGCAATGCATTGAGAAATGTGCTTCGCTTATTAACAATGGGTTGTGTTGGAGAAATAGATGATGTAATTTGGGGGATGGGTTGAGTGATGCTTTGGAATAGAGATGTAGATGAAATGGGGATGGTGGATGAGATTGGGAGCACGACCATAAAGATGGCTCCACAATAGTGCTAACATCAAAATCAGAGGGGATTTTAGCCCCTTGCTTTGCCAATTCGAGCATGTATAGTGAAGGCATCATGATGTTGATAATTTTATGATTCTCCATATTTTGAACCATTTTAGTGATTTCTTCTTGTGAAATCCCAAAGGGATTATTGGTAAGATCCTCCACTTGACCTTCCTCTTGTTAAATTTGTGATGACGAAGGAAAGTTAGTTATTTAAGGATTGCTCGATCCAACGGGATTAATTTCAGAATTTGTTTGGCTTAAATCACTTGAAGTGGATGTTTCTTTGTTGGATTATGTGTTCCTCTTGTGTTGAGATCTAGTTTGCACCATAAAATAGGGATCAATCTTCAAGAATTTGTGTGATATGAATCTCTAATTCTTTGGATTGATGTAACTTTAGGGTACAAAAGAGATTAGGATTTTAAGGATCAAAAGGATGGTTTAATGAGATATAAAAAATGGATGTTTAGCGAATGATTGGAACTCTTAGGAAACCTTGAAGGGGATGCTAAACTTTAGGACTTGGATTGCTGTTTGATTTGATTTGGGGATTAGTTTGATTTGATTTGGATATAGTGAACTCATAAACTCTAATAGGTTGGATGTTTTCCTAGAGTAAATTTTTCCACAAGATGCTAATTTGACTAAATGTGTAAAGAAGGATTCATGTAGACACACCTAACAAAACAAGATGATTTGATTTGATTTTGGATTTTGGATAGTGAACTCATAAACCATAAGATGTTGGATGTTATCAAGGGATAGACCTATTCACAAGGATTGATAATTTGACTTAAATGTGTGGAGAAGGATTCATCTACACACATATAATCAAATAAGATGATAAATGATTTTCCCAAAGTTTAACATGAAGGATTTTTCCAAGATTTTCAAGAGTTGATGATAAGATGATTTTGGTTTGATGTTCAAAGATGGATGAAAGTTTTATTTTGATCCTATGTTTACCTAAAAATACACTTGCCTACTAGACCTCAATTTTGAAGAAAATGTTTTTCCGTAGACAAGATGCTCAAATTGTTGAAGCAACCTTGGGTTTTGACAATAGTAAAATGAATACAAATTTGGATTCTCTCTTGATGCACATTTGTAAAAATTGAACAACAATCTTTTTCTGAACTCGTATAGTTCTGTGAGACACTTTTGTGATTCTTTGCACTAAGAGGCTTACGTTTTGGTTTCCAGATTTTGATTTTGTGAGAAATTATTGAGACATCATATGTGGGATTCGATTGTTTATCTTTACTTAATGACTTCTTTTTACCAAAAGCACACTCTTGATTATGTTTCAAACTAAATGTCCAATGTCATAACTTATTTTCATCCCACAAAGTACAATGTGGAAGTTCCAAGAAATCAAGACAAGGGTTTCCGAATGTTGACCTTTGTAAGAGAAAATTAAGATGTAAACCCAATCACTTAGAAACCTCTAAGGATGTGATCCCTAGGGTAAGCAATAGCTTTTGGAGTTTTTCAAAAGGTATTTTCTATAACTAAGGGGTTTTAAATTTTGTTTTCTCGTTGAATGTGTGTTTTCCAATGTAAAACCTTGAACCAAGCAAAGTGTTTTGATACCAAGGACATGCACAACACTATGGATAGAAAGGACTATATTTTTTGAATCCCCACTTGGACAAGTCTAGCTATGCCTAATTTTAGTGAATGGTTAGATGTTTGACCCCACTGGCTCACATCCACGGCACTCACTTATACGGGGCAGCCAAGAATCAACACCCATGAAACTCCCATGGCATGCTTTCCATTTCTACTAAAAGTCATAAAAGTGTGGGGTGGCTTCAGAATGACTGTTCTTGCACCAACAAATTATAGATAAGGATTTGGGTTGCTAAACCAATTGTTTCTTAGTCAAGGAAATTAGGGACATGGCACCTTGCGAGTGTCCAGCAAGCCACTAAATTCTTTGATCAATCCTACTAGGGGAACTTATACTTTTTACAGTAGTACCCCATTTTGAAAGACATTGTATGGCTAAGGCCTACATACCATGAGGACTTGATAATTTAGTCTCATCCATTTATATACCGGACCGAGTGAAAAACTAGTTGGAGTCACCTTCGAGTTCTCCTTTCGGATGTGTCTCTTAGGAAGCCCCCTCTAAAGGTAAACAATGGTGAGCAAGCATATTAGTAGTTTTATCAATCTTCATTTAGAAACAAAGAGAGAACATACGCAATATATCTAACTCACACTCGCAAGATTTTTTCAATTTTAATAACCCAATTGAAATGTGGAGGCAATTACTTATACAACTTAATGTCACCAAAAGGTATTTTGATTCTCAAGATTGTCATGAAGTGCAAGAGAAGCACATGCGTCCTTTTAATGGTATTACTTTGAGTAAGTAATTACAAAACAAAGTAAGTACATGTTCATTTTAACCTTTCAAAGCAATTGTGAGTTATTTTTAAAGTACCAAAGGACAGATGAGAGTTGTCCTATTCAATTGTTAACCTCAAACGAAATCTAGTCAATTTTCCTAAAGTTCATTTTAACCGTTTGCAACGAAAATTGAAATCTTTTATAATGTTCATTTTAGAGCCCAAAAAGAAGTGAGTTAGTCTAAAACAAAAAATAAAGCATAGAATGGAAGCTCTAAGCATTTAAAAATGCTTTATCAACTCCAAATTAAATGCTCAATTTCTCTTTATCTCCAAGATTCTTCAAAGATCACCTCTTTCAAGCTCCTTGTGCAAACAAAATCCCTCCTCCTTCCTTTACACCTACAAGATAATAAAAAAGAAAGTAATCATGTGAGGATTTAATTATTTAATTAACTTCATTTTAATCATTAACTTCAAACAATACTAATGAAAGTCTTTCAAAAATAAAATGAAGCATTAATTAGAGTCCTAATTTTGCACATAGATAAAGACTTACAACAATTTAAGTAATATTTTCAAATCCCCGCCACTTAGCCTGCAAAAATTCATAAATGAGCAATGCCAATTAATGAGGATGCCTACAATATTTGATTTCTGAGTTTTCTCAAGAAAGATACCGTGCTTAGCTAAAGATCTTCATAATAAAAAAAAGAGTAAGGAAACTTGCAACAAAGATTTCCAATCTATATTCAATGTTCAATAGAGGTAGATGCATTAATGAAAAAAGATGACTGCAAATCCACTCTTCTAGTTGATATATGCTTGAATAATCATTTACCTATATTTTCTTTTCATTATAGTACCTGAATAGAAGAGTATTTGGATACATTAAAAGTAATGTAGTTTAAAATATTTCCAATCAACTACTTAAAATTTGACAGTTGTGGACTTTATTCACTTAACACAAACACATATTGTCACATCTCTTAATGAAGCATGCCTATAACAAAAACATGCCTTGTCTTTTCTAAATGAAAAGATGGAAGATTTCATAGCTAGGAAGCCATGAATTGTGATAATCAGGTCGGCATGGTGGGTCTAATTGTTGCGAAAACATTATAGCTTGTCATTAATAAAGCTTTAAAATTTGTGTGGCCCTAAAATTTGGAAATGATTATTTCAATGCAGTTGAAGCCATAAACTGACATAATTCTGCAGTTGGCTTCCAATTTCCTCATTTAATTCAGTCTAATGATCTAGAAGAAGCCCTAGGGATTTTACCAATGCTCTTGGGTTACTGAAAGCTATGGAAATTGATAATTTAATTCAGTCTAATGATCTAGAAGAAGCCCTAGGGATTTTTAAATTAGTTGTAATAAATGCAAACAATAAGTTGAAACCTTGCCATCATGGGTCATTGGGCATGAGAGAGTGGGTGCCTTGGGATATGGTGTGTGATGAAGGTTATTTGGAGGTTGAGCGTGGTGGTCTATTCATTTCAGTTTTATTTGGAGGCTCGTTAGCAAATGCAAGCAATAACAATAAATCATATTCCAATCTGAAGAGTGTGCACCAATGTCAAATCGATTCTTGTTGGCTTGGGCTCCTTTGACAACTTCCCTATCTCCTACCAGGAAAATTTTAAATTTTGTATGAGGAGAAAGCGGTTTGCTAGACTATTTTGAAAGAAATCCTTTAAGAAACATGTTCTTAGGTAATGAAATGATTGCATGACATGCCTAAAACAATGGATCTATTGAAAAGGCCTTAGAAATGTTCTCAAGCAAATGGTATTGACAGGCGTAAAGTCAAATTCTCAAACCTTTACTAGCATCCTTATTGCTCTCCTTACAAATATTTTGTGAATATTCAGCACATAGTGCTTACCTTGTGGAATGAGGCTCGTCGTGGAGAGAATTATGTTGGACTTATCATAGCAGTGGGGTATCGAGTCATTTTGTGGACAATATCCCAAAAAATATCCTATCAATTAAAGAAAGCAAACAAAGTTATCATGAATAGGACTAGAAGGCAATTAAGTAAGAACAACAATGATGAACATGTTAACCATCATAAAAATTTAGGGATCTGCAAATTTTTTTTGTTGATTCTCCATCAAAGCATAAATGATCACAAGGATATCATCAGTATTTATGATACAAGCAGTTGTCTTTGGATAGTTTGAAAACCATAAAAGTTAAATCGACAACCAAATAAATAGAGGGGAATACATGTTGGGAAAATAGAAGAAAATACACACTATGGAAATAGAGATTATGAAAATTTCTTAAATATAATATTACCCATCATTGCAAGAGACACAAAGCATAGAAAACAAATATGTGGTGCAACTATTATTATTTTTTTGACTATGGAAATGAGTTGTAAAGCAACCTGTGAAACACAATCATATATATTATATTCAATCACATATTCCACATTGTAGTAGATTGGAAGAAATTTTGTTCTTTCAATGAAAATAACAACGTTAGCATAAATAAAATCTATACAGAGATTGGATTAAAAAAAGAAAGCCCTCCTTCTAACACCATATGTGAGCACCCTAAATCTACAAATAGCCTGAACCTCAATACTCATTAGCAAGGGGTTAGTTCAAGCTATACAAACATACAAATGCTCCTATGAAATAATACATAATGCCTCATAAAACAAACTAATTGAAAACATAAAAGAAGCATAATGTATACCTATTCCATAGTGGACTGGTACCACTTTGATGTGAAAAGTGACCCTTTCCCAACCCTTGACAAACTCAAATGATAAAGATTGTTATGCTATGACAATGAAGTGGACAAAATTAGCTCTCAATGTGAAGATAGTAACTTTGCATGAAGTTGTGGATGATAATTACAAAGATAAGCCTTTCATTTATAGAAAGACAAGATGGAGGAATGAGAAAAATGAAGCAATGTGTGATCAAACACCAACCAATGGCCAAGTGCCACTTGTCAACATGTGGGAGGTTGAGGAATGAGCACATTTTGGTGATTGTGCAAATAAATGATGTTAGGTGGACATTTCAAATTTGAAATTGGCTTGTTGGAGGGAGAAGAAAGAGGCTTAAATGCCAAGTGGGAGACATGTAAGAGAGGAGTTAATGCTTTGTTGGATGTACATGTCAATTTGGGGGGGATTTCAAACTTGGAGAATATTCCCTTAAAGATGCCATGTTGAAAATAAATAAAGATTTTAATAAATTATTTAAATGAATTTTCATGTGCAAGTGGCAAAATCTAGAGAAATTTGGAGATTAGGATTAAATTAATAAATGTTTGATTAATTTAAGATGATGATTAGGTTATTTGACCTATCTGATTTAGATTTATGGATTAAAATAAATCAAAAGGAGATGGAAAATGATTTTAGATTTAATTAAATAAATATTTGATTTATTTAATCAAAGAGGATGATGTTAGTGTTAAATCAAATAAAGATGAATTTATTTAAATGGATGACTTTAGGAGATTAGTTAAATAAACTTGATTTATTTAATTGATTTGGTGAATATGATTTAATTAAATATGAGGAATGCATGATGTCAATTTTGTGTGTCTACACATATATGTGCATCCAACACATGCACTCTACAAAAGACTATATTGTTTGTTGAAACCAATAATGTTTGATATATGGTTTTCCTCTTGCATTATTTTACACTGCATGCCCCTTGTAGGGAAATTGTAGAAAATGCAAGGAAAAAGTGTCAAGAGTCTGTCCAAAATACATGGTTTTTTCCTAAATGATAGACAACAATAGTTGATTGTGACTTTCGATATTTATTGCAGCAAAAGATGGAAGACTACACAAGCGAGATTTGGGCTATTGATTTTGATGAGGTTGCAAAAAAATTATTGTAGATGTCAGCAAAAGAGCTATACATGTTGCAATATGAGTCTTTTGCTACAATGCCTACTGATTCTATGATCAATGGTGTCACCTACACCTCATTTATTTTCATTTGTGGGTTTCTCCATCTGGGTCACTATTGAAACCAATTTTGTTTGATTTATAACTTCCGTTTTGTGGTTATGGTTGCAACGAAATAAAATAGTTAATGTTCTACACACTATGTTTGATTTCATTAGGCATTGTTGATTATTGTTCTCTAGCTTAGGCTATATTGTTTCAATTTTTGATAAGGTTCTCTTGAAAAGCCTATATAATTTTGATTTTTTATAAGGTTCTATTGAGAAAAGAGTATATTTTTGGATGGGGTTGTTACTACAAATTTTCATGGGTTTCTTTTAATGGCTTCCATTTTCTGGGCATGTTTGCAATGGAATGAAATTGTTAATGTTATGCACTTTTTGTCGATTGTTGTTGCCTAGTTTGGATTATATTGTCTCATTTTTGACAAGGCGCTGTCAAAAAGGCTATATTGTTTCAATTTTTGATAAGGCACTATTGAGAAAAGACTATATTGTTTGTTAGAAGCAATATTGTTTCATTTATGGTTGGCATTTTATGGCTATCATTTTGCATGTGTTTTGTGGCTATGTTTTTGCAAGGGTTTCGTGTATTGTTAATTGTTGTTCTCTACCTTATGCTATCTTGTTTCATTCTCGATAAGGTTCTGATTAGAATGCTATATTGTTCCATTTTTGATAAGGTGTTGAGAAAAGACTATATTTCTACATTGATTTGTTACTGTACATTTTTTTTGTTTTGTGGGTTCCTCCATGTGGGTTGTTGTTGCAATGAATATTGTTTGATTTATGCCCTACATTTTATCCCTATGATTGCAACACAATAAAATAGTTAGCCTTATATAGTTTATGTTGATTTCCATAAGGCATTGCTTGTAGTCTTTTATTTTTCTTTCCTTGTGTGTAGATATGTATGTACGTGAAATTATATGTAGACAACATCCATATATACTTGACTTTACTAACAAAATAATTCACAACAACAAACACATGCATTTAACTATTAAGACAATGGACACCAACTTATAATGTTTAACAAAAAATGATACACTTCTTTTCTTTTGTATTGTTTATGTCACTTACGGTTTTTTATGACTTTTAATCTATGGTCCTCATTTTATTTTGTGTGGTTTTGTTGTATAGTTATGTCACCATATTTAACACATGTATCAACATTTACAACTGTTAAATTTCCTTGCAACCATCAGGACCACACAAAAATCATAAATGAAACAATATTGGTTTGAACAACACCTTCTCAAAAATGCACCAATGTAGCCAAAGCTAAAGAAAAACACTTCACAATGCCTTATAGACAAAAACATAAACTATATAACATGATCTATTTAATTTCCTTAAAAAAATAAAACAATATAACCAAAGCTAGAGAAAAATGGTCAACAATGCCTTATGCAAGCACAAAATGCAAGCATTAAATGAAATAGTAATGGTTTCAACAACAACATAGAAAATTCTTTGTTGAACATCACCTTATCGAAAATGACCATATACACACATACACACCCACACATACATATAAACATTCAAATAGTAACACCAATTGTACAAATATAACACTATGTGGCAATCCAACCACACAAGAAGCAAATAACCATATTGATATAGAAAACTTGACATATCTATATATAGATAAACACATAACTTGAAAGATACATGTAGAAAATGCATCTGCAACATACACACTCACACCGTAAATGGAACAATAATGGTCTGAATAGTGACCTAATTTATTTTTTCTCCAATAGAACCCTATCACAAAGGAAACAATATTTCCAAAGCTATAGACCAACATTCACCAATGCTTTATTGATAACAATGTAAAATCTATGACATATACTACTGTACTACTAGCCAAATATGAAATGATTTAGCCAAAGCTAGAGTAAAACACTCAACAATGACATATAAACATTGAGAATAACGAATATCAATTGTGTAGATATAAGAGCATGTAGCAATCAAACCAGACAAGAAGCTAATAGCTATATTGATATTAAAAGCTGGACATATATATATATATATATATATATATATATATATATATATATATATATATATATATATAAACATATTACCTCAAAGATACATGTGAAAAATGCATATACAGACATACACACTCACACCCTAAATGAGACAAAAATAGTTTCAACAACAAGCTAGGAAATACATTTTTCCACAAGTACCTTATCAGAAATGAAACAATATAGCCAAAGCTATAGGCTAGCAGTCAACAATGGCTTATGGTTAACAACATAAACTCTATAACATTTACTATTGTAATCTAAATCGAATATGAAACAATATAGCCAAAGCTAGAGAACTACACCCTAAATGAAACAATAATGGTTTCAAGATCAAGCTAGGGAATTCTTTTTTCCAATAGGACCTTATCAGAAAGAAAAAAATATAGCCATAAACCAATGCCCTATCAAAAATTGCATAGACATTTGCTATTTTTCTCAAAACTTTAAAAGGAAGTTGTTACTTACAACCATCACCACTACATGGAAATCATACAA
>VDFB02130390.1:0-12681 GCA_007258455.2 Sequoia sempervirens
TTGATGAAAGAGGAGACCTAAAGGAGCGAAGGAAAAGCAGGGAGACTTCAATAAAGACTGAGAAGAAGTTCATATAGGTATGCCTTGGTCCACCAGTTTTCTTATAGTATGCTTACAATGCTTGGTAACCATATTCCTGTGTTCTAACAAAATTGATTCTCTACATCTTATCAATTGTATCACCATCTAAGAATAGTCAGGTCATTCTTGTTTAGATTTCTTTCTTTTGTTCTTGTGGTGCCTACACTTTAAAAACTTCCATCTTCGAAGTCTTTCCATCTTCGAAGTCTTTGTTTCTAGATATTAGTTAAGGTGATCTTTTGAAAGATGACTCTATTATTTTATCTTGATGACAACCACTTCGATAGCTCTCTCTTAGTTGAATCAGAGAACAAAAATTTAATTGTTATTTATCTCTAACCCTATTCTACTTGACCAAACATAGAACAATTCTTGATATGATTTTTCTGTGAAGAGCTAATATTGCAATTCGATCTCTTCTGCATCTTGGAAGTAACACCTCCTAGTTTTAATTTTTGGAACTTCATTTCTTAGAAATATCTTGTTATTAAATATGAATTTTTTATATCTATGTTTCATATATAATTCTCGGTTCACAAAATCTGGGGTTCCTTGGCAGGGTGTTTGTAACGCCCGCCATGCAAACCCCAGAGAACACACACAAGCAAATAATTTTTTTTTCAAACATTACAATTGAACATGCAAGCACATTAACCATAATCACATTACACATTACATTACACTATTACTCTTAGTTCTCTGGGCACGCGAGGCTACTTCACAAACAACTAACAGCGAAAACAAAGATAACAACAACACAATTCACTACTTATAGCTATATTCAATGATCACACAAGCTACAAGAAAAGATAGAAATGATTTACTAACTTTGGCAATAGAGTCTACTTACTTAGGTCAGCTTACATACCTCTTACATTCTATTTTATCGACAAGTCCTTGCTCCCAATGCCTATACCTGCAAGGTCTACATGACTTGGCACACACATCAGATCAAAGATAGTTAGCACATGATCACTAAGAGAAGCTATATAAGTCAATGGTAGTTTTTACATTATTAGAACTAGATGACAAGTCTCAATGAGACTCAGAAGAATAGTCCCAGGGGCTTGACCTAATGCCTCGGGGGTTCATCACTTGATGGCCTTTCCTACATATATAATTCGTAGAGGCACCGTAGTTCGACAACTTGAGCTACTCCAACTCAATGACTGACCAACCAAGGGTTCACTCATAAGACATTCAAGGAGGAATCTACTCCAACACAAAAGTAACACAACACCACGAATACACGCTAAACTCAAACCTCTATTCATAAGCATTATGTGACCCATACAAAATTACATACTAGAGGAGTGGGTATGCAACCCTTTCTAGGGTCCATCACCCTAGACAGTTTGCTAAGGAGGCTGCCACCCACTTAGGTGAAGCCGAAGACTACTAAACTAGATAAGCATAAAACTCGAATGGGAACCTGCGAGGTATTAGCCCTCTCGCAACAACACATAACCAACAATCTTAATAAAACCGTACAACCCTTCCAAGCATTCAACCAATAAGTTTTCAATCCAAAGGTATAAATGAAATGAAGACAACATTCAAAATTAACATGCCTCTGGATCAAGGGTTTGTAAAACAATAGGGTTCCCACATGGACAACACTAACAATAACCATAACGGAAATGAAAACTCAATTTAATTTTTACAAGACAACACCAGATTAATGTAATTCACTCCCAACCATTCCATTAAATTAATTTCACCCATATGCAAATCGTTACAAAAATTAAATAAATAAAATAAATAAGATTCTCATTTTCAAATAAATTAAAGTACAACTTAACTCAATATAGTCCATAAACAATACAAAATAGGGCTAATATCTTTGTTTAAATTATTTGTTTAACATAACAATTGATAAAATAATATAAGTATCCATGTATAAACATTATTTAACAATTTGAATAAAATACAACATTACATTTTTAAAATATAATAAAATAATATTACATAAAATAATTATAGTTACATTTTAAATAAAATAATTTATAATTATTATATTTAATAAATAAAATAAAATAATTATAATTATATTTTTTAAAAAATAAACTATAATTACTATATTTAATAAATTAAATATACACCACATACATACCTACATACACATATATATAAATATAAAAGCCATGAATTAAAAATAAAAATAAAATAAATAAAATAAAATAAAAATTAAATTCAAACCAATGCCAATGCTCGGCCAAAGGACACCGTGGTAGTCCTTGTGACTACGCACAGTAGTCTACGGGTTGCTGTGGCAGTCGCAGGCTGACACAGTGGGGGGCGAAGGGAAGGGTACGGCCTGCGCCGTCCCTCTCTTCAACCCATATGAATTTTTTTTAAAAAAAAAAAAAACTTTAAATATATTTTCCTTTAAGAAAATTTCATTTGTCTTTAAAAAAAATAACCACAACTCCGTCCCTGGTACGGACATGGACACAGTACCGACCCTTATTTTTTTTTTATAAATTTCTTTCATTTAAAAATTAACTCCATCCTTTCTCTGGTACGGATGTCGACTAGACTTCAGCCATGATTCTAATTTTTCGAACCACAATTTCAAATAAGATTCAATACACAGAATATAAATTTGTATTTCTTATATATATATTTATATATATAGATAAATTTTCTTTTAAGTCCATATGAACAATATATCCGTCACAAGTAAAAATAAAATAAAAGACATAATGTAAGTGTATATATATATTTTTACAAGATATACATATATTTAATAAGAAACCAGAACAAATGTTCTGAGAGGGAAAACTAACTTTTTTTCCAAAAGATTCAATTTACAGATACAAGGTTTATTTTCACAAATCCAAACAATATTCTCTCAAAGTTAAATTAAACGAATAATCGTGGAGCAATATTCATAAACACCCAAATTAATTCTTTCAATAAATTTACTATTAAATAATTTCTACTCTCAAAGGCTTTCTTTTTCTTTCACCGATTAATCTATTTATATTTATATTTTCTTTGAATCAGAAGACCAGAGAAGAAGTAGATGAACCTGGAGTCCTACGCTGCTGATATTTTGATGAAGCTTGTTTGATTCCAACAGTCATTTCGCAAAAGTTGTTCCTGCTTCGAAGCCTCCTCTTCAGAATACCGTGCTCAAATCTCCAACTTTACTCAGAAGACTCTCTCCAAGATTTTTCAAACAAAATAATGAAAATATTTTCCCTTCAAAAACTACAAAAAATTTCGTCAATACCTCCCTATTCACTTGTGCAGCTCCTCTCTCAATAATCCTCTGTCTGTCAAAAAACCCCCTCCAATTTTCAATTAAAAGTAAAATAAAAGATATTACCCATTGCTTTCAAAAGCTCATAAAAATCATAAATAAAAGCAATTATATTTTTAAAAGCAATTTTTTCATTTAGATCCGAGTTTTCATTCATTCTCACATCTTTTTCAAACTTTTATTTATTTATTTTTCTATTCTTCAATATATATTTTTGTTTTAATTAGATTTTGCAAGCTTTACTTGCAAGGCACATTATCTAGTTAATTTAAATAATTTATTCTAACAATTATCCTCAATAAAATAATTAATTAAAATAATAAACACTATTTAATATTTTAATTATCATTTAATAAACTCATGACTTTTAAAAACATAAATGAAACATTTAAAAATTTAAATACAATTTAATCTAATATTTTAATAAATAATATTACCCTTATTTAATTAATTCAATCTCCACATATAAAATACCATTAGAAGCCCTTGTCCTATCTTTCTCTTCCGACTCCTTAGCCAGACTACCTGCACATCTCAGGTGAGAATGGAGGGGTACTACATCCTCCCGCCCTAAAACTCGACTTACTCCTGTAAGTCACATGGCTCAAAATGGAAAGATAACCACATTAGTACCAAAATTTCTCTAATCTATAATTGATGTACACCCCTTTCTGAATCATTGCAATTAGAATCACTATTCGGCTTCACATTTGAAAATAATATCTTCTTAACTACTTTTATTTATAATTCCTTACATCTCTTAAAATAACATACTTGGTTTCGGCAGTAATAACAAAGCAAGTACTCTTATCAACTCAATTTTCCATTTACACAACAAGCATCTCCAAAATATCATAGAAGGAAACCACCTCAAATGATTACTTGGAATTAACAAAAATACACACCATATCATGTTTCAGTAACATATTTTAAGTCACCATTTACGATTCTCAATAATATCCAATCTATTTTATACCACAGAGTCACAATACATTCACATTTAACACAGCATGGTTATCCCTCTTTTACATCAGTAAACAACAACACATAAGAAATATACATCTAACACATACATACACAATCACATCACCGGGAAAAGCACATCACAAGGTTACACAAGGGTCCATCTGGACACCGAAAAGTAGCATACTAATCCATGATACATAATCCATGAGCCAAGAGCCAATATCCATCTCACATAATCCATACCTCACACACTTAGTGGCTTGATGGTGTTAGGCCACACACACATGGCGAGACCATCCAAACAAGACCACTATGACCCATCTCTTGTTGTACAAGGTGGTTAGCCTCCAAGAGATAGTCATCACACATAGGTGGGTAGTGGGTCCTAGCTATAAAATAGCCTCACATACCCCCATCCTCAAGGTTCCCTGCATCTACTTCCTCGTATACACTCACCAAGTCTGCCTCATACGTCCTTGGAGAGGAATCATAATACAACACATAGCCGACCTCAAAAACAATAAGGATAAATTAGTTTAGTCACCAAAGTCATAATTAAAAGAAAACAAAAATTCAATTACAACAATAAAAAGATAAATGTGCACAATTTCAACACTAAATCAAATGTAACCACGAGGGCTACGAGAAAATAATATCACAAGGTGTGGCTAAACCATCACAATCAAATATAACAAGCTGTCAGCTTTCACAATCACTAGAAAATCATCAATAATTATAAAGAAAGTTCACAATCTTAGAAATTGCACTATACAACACTGTGTGACTAGAGACTAGCCACCAAATGAGGAAGGAGGGAACAATGTCCGGCTATACAATAGCCCCCATGTGGTGCGGAGTGAGCACGCCATCCACATGACCCAGAGTGTGCTCCTTGGCCTCCATCCTACACCGCATCTCAGTGCGGCATGGTCATACACCAGCCAGAGAAGGCACGCACTGGTCGTATGCCGCATGGCAGTGTGTCCATGGCTCCGCGGAAGTAGGCACACGCTAGACACACCCCACATAGCGATACCTCGTGGAAAAGGCACACGCAAGTACTCGCCGTCGCCAGAGGTATACATGGCAAGGACCTACCCATATGCTAACCGACCCAACCACTGTCGAAAGCAAACATGAGTATCCCTTTACAAATGTGTGAGGCCCCATTATGCTCATCACACAAGTAGGCTATCATAGCACATCTCATAGTGCACCTTCACGTGTACAAGCACGTGGCATCATGTCCTCGAGCCCAGCTCACTACCATCAACAACACGGCATCATCACCAGCACTGAGTCAGAACATCAGTGGGGTGTGGCATCGTATCCATTGCATCATGTCAGAACATGTGCAAATACGGTGTATGCAATACATATATGGGCATATCAATATGGGGCTACTCGAGCTTCACCTCTCATCCGGACGAGGTTCACTTGCTAATGTCAGCTCAATGTCCCTATGGACGACCAGACCAATACTAACAACCAATGCTGCTATACTCAAAACTATGGGGTTTAGGCTGGCACATATGAATCAAGTACCTTGATCCATCATAAGGGGAAGTAGTGAGTACGTTTCCTTGGGATCGGTTGAGCTAAGAATACTCTACGTCGCAATATGCGTACGCTACACACTCCGCCCAAGGAACTTTGTGGCTGCTACTACCCCTTCACAGATTGAGGGACTAGAGAACCAAAAGAAAAGAATCCATGAAACTAGCTTTTGGCTACTCTTATATGTATAGATTTTCAACCACATGTGGGTTGGCCCTCAATCAGGTAACAAACATGCAAGCACACATAATGGTATGGTTAATTCCACACCAACAAATACAATATAGTCTCCATGAATGGGTACACAGTATCACCATCCCATGGGCACACAAAGCAAGTACAGGTTTAACACAACACACAAACATTGCACAGATACTGGTTTCCACAAAGCAAGGAGTACATTCATACCTACTATTATAGAAAACAAATTTTCCTTATTCTCATATGCACATACATGATTGATGCCACATATCAAAAAATAAGTACTCCCAACATCCTCCATACTTTTCCTCTGAAACTATTAACTCTTTAATCACTTTTACAATTCCTTAAATATCAACATTATCCTCTTTCACAAATTCCAAGATCAATTTTATCAACTCCATTAAAGCTAGAATTAATACCATAAGCCTAAACAATCCTCACCCGCTTCCTCCTAGACAAGCATACTCTCTTTTTTTAATCACCTAATAATCTTCTTGATTCATAGAAAAAAAATATTTTTATCACCATTTACTACATCATACACTTTACGAGAGATAAACATCAATGTCTTCAATTATAGAATTTCTATTTGCTTCCATCATTCATACTAATACACGCATAAAGAAACTTTTATTTTCATGTCATGGAACAACATTTTATCCAAGTTATATCATTTACATTTGCAGGGGAGAGTGCAATTAACATAGAAACACATCATATACATGTCAACATTCTTTTATCTATTTCTTCTTCTAACCTTCATTCCTCATAATGAATTTTCAGCACATAGCCTTAAAAATATATAGAATACAATCAACGCCCTCAAACATCAAAAGAGGTAGAATGAGGAAAAGATAAAAATGAATTCACATAATATAAGGTCGACAAACATACACACAAGGAGAAGATGCACAAAGATAAGACAATATGACTAATTTCAAAATCACCTTGACCTCACTCAAACTCAAAGTTAAGAGAACACACAAAAGAATGTTGAACAACATAACTCTCACCCTCAACCAGTTAAGACTCAACATGCTCATCTACAACTGAATGACACAAGGGTAGAACTATATTTGTACTGACACAATGACTCACCACAACTAAACATGGTAGCAACATTACCCAAAGATCCCAGTGCTGCAACCTGGCTCTGATACCAAGTTGTAACGCCCGCCATGCAAACCCCAGAGAACACACACAAGCAAATAATTTTTTTTTTAAACATTACAATTGAACATGCAAGCACATTAACCATAATCACATTACACATTACATTACACTATTACACTTAGTTCTCTGGGCACGCGAGGCTACTTCACAAACAAATAACAGCGAAAACAAAGATAACAACAACACAATTCACTACTTATAGCTATATTCAATGATCACACAAGCTACAAGAAAAGATAGAAGTGATTTACTAACTTTGGTAATAGAGTCTACTTACTTAGGTCAGCTTACATACCTCTTATATTCTATTTTATCGACAAGTCCTTGCTCCCAATGCCTATACCTGCAAGGTCTACATGACTTGGCACACACATCAGATCAAAGATAGTTAGCACATGATCACTAAGAGAAGCTATATAAGTCAATGGTAGTTTTTACGTTATCAGAACTAGATGACAAGTCTCAACGAGACTCAAAAGAACAGTCCTAGGGGCCCGACCAAATGCCTTGGGGGTTCATCACTTGATGGCCTTGCCTACGTATATAATTCGCAGAGGCACCGTAGTTCGACAACTTGAGCTGCTCCAACTCAATGACTGACCAACCAAGGGTTCACTCATAAGACATTCAAGGAGGAATCTACTCCAACACAAAAGTAACACAACACCACGAATACACGCTAAACTCAAACCTCTATTCATAAGCATTATGTGACCCATACAAAATTACATACTAGAGGAGTGGGTATGCAACCCTTTCTAGGGTCCATCACCCCAGACAGTTTTCTAAGGCTGCTGCCATCCACTTAGGTGAAGCCGAAGACTGCTAAACTAGATAAGCATAAAACTCGAACGAGAACCTGTGAGGTATTAGCCCTCTCGCGACAACACATAACCAACAATCTTAATAAAACCGTACAACCCTTCCAAGCATTCAACCAATAAGTTTTCAATCCAAAGGTATAAATGAAATGAAGACAACATTCAAAATTAACATGCCTCTGGATCAAGGGTTTGTAAAACAATAGGGTTCCCACATGGACAACACTAATAATAACCATAACGGAAATGAAAACTCAATTTAATTTTTACAAGACAACACCAGATTAATGTAATTCACTCCCAACCATTCCATTAAATTAATTTCACCCATGTGCAAATCGTTACAAAAATTAAATAAATAAAATAAATAAGATTCTCATTTTCAAATAAATTAAAGTACAACTTAACTCAATATAGTCCATAAACAATACAAAATAGGGCTAATATCTTTGTTTAAATTATTTGTTTAACATAACAATTGATAAAATAATATAAGTATCCATGTATAAACATTATTTAACAATTTGAATAAAATACAACATTACATTTTTAAAATATAATAAAATAATATTACATAAAATAATTATAGTTACATTTTAAATAAAATAATTTATAATTATTATATTTAATAAATAAAATAAAATAATTATAATTATATTTAAAAAAAAAAAAAACTATAATTACTATATTTCATAAATTAAATATACACCACATACATACCTACATACACATATATATAAATATAAAAGCCATGAATTAAAAATAAAAATAAAATAAATAAAATAAAATAAAAATTAAATTCAAACCAATGCCAATGCTCGGCCAAAGGACACCGTGGCAGTCCTTAGATCGCACAGCAGTTGCTACGGACTGCTGGGCAGTCGCAGGCCGACACAAGCAGGGAAGGAGTACGGCCTGCGCCTCCCTCTCTTCAACCCATCTCATTTTTTTTTTTTAAACTTTAAATAAATTTTCCTTTAAGAAAATTTCATTTGTCTTTAAAAAAAATAACTACAACTCCGTCCCTGGTATGGACGTGGACACAGTACCGACCCTTATTTTTTTTTATAAATTTCTTTTGTTTAAAAATTAACTCTGTCCTTTCTCTGGTACGGATGTCGACTAGACTTCAGCCATGATTCCCATTTTTTGAACCACAATTTCAAATAAGATTCAATACGCAGAATATAAATTTGTATTTCTTATATATATATTTATATATATAGATAAATTTTCTTTTAAGTCCATATGAACAATATATCCGTCACAAGTAAAAATAAAATAAAAGACATAATGTAAGTGTATATATATATATATTTTTACAAGATATACATATATTTAATAAGAAACCACAACAAATGTTCTGAGAGGGAAAACTAAACAGATACAAGGTTTATTTTCACAAACCCAAACAATATTTTCTCAAAGTTAAATTAAACGAATAATCGTGGAGCAATATTCATAAACACCCAAATTAATTCTTTCAATAAATTTACTATTAAATAATTTCTACTCTCAAAGGCTTTCTTTTTCTTTCACCGATTAATCTATTTATATTTATATTTTCTTTGAATCAGAAGACCAGAGAAGAAGTAGATGAACCTGGAGTCCTACGTTGCTGATATTTTGATGAAATTTGTTTGATTCCAACAATCATTTCGCAAAAGTTGTTCCTGCTTCGAAGCCTCCTCTTCAGAATATCGTGCTCAAATCTCCAACTTTACTAAGAAGACTCTCTCCAAGATTTTTCAAACAAAATAATGAAAATATTTTCCCTTCAAAAACTACAAAAAATTTCGTCAATACCTCCCTATTCACTTGTGCAGCTCCTCTCTCAATAATCCTCTGTCTATCTCAAAAACCCCCTAAAATTTTCAATTAAAAGTAAAATAAAAGATATTACCCATTGCTTTCAAAAGCTCATAAAAATCATAAATAAAAGCAATTATATTTTTAAAAGCAAGTTTTTCATTTAGATTCGAGTTTTCATTCGTTCTCACATCTTTTTCAAACTTTTATTTATTTATTTTTCTATTCTTCAATATTTTTTTTTGTTTTAATCAGCTTTTGCAAGCTTTACTTGCAAGGCACATTATCTAGTTAATTTAAATAATTTATTCTAACAATTATCCTCAATAAAATAATTAATTAAAATAATAAACACTATTTAATATTTTAATTATCATTTAATAAACTCATGACTTTTAAAAACATAAATAAAACATTTAAAAATTTAAATACAATTTAATCTAATATTTTAATAAATAATATTACCCTTATTTAATTAATTCAATCTCCACATATAAAATACCATTAGAAGCCCTTGTCCTATCTTTCTCTTCCGACTCCTTAGCCAGACTACCTGCACATCTCAGGTGAGAATGGAGGGGTACTACAGTGTTACACCTGGTATCAAAGCCTAGGTTCATACATTGGGTTGTCAAGATATATATGAGCCCATTATAAGGAATAGTAGTGTAACTTTAATGGTTAACCTTGAAGCTTTCATTTTGAATCTTCCCAATTTTATATTCCCTAGACCTCACTGTATGTTTGTTCACGCTTCTACTCTTTCTCTCTTCTCACTAGGAATTATATCTATGTGCATTGTGTGTATTCATATTGGTGCCTGCCATTTTGATGCGAGCGATTGCTATATGATGCTATGTGATATTTTTTCCTCTTGTAGTTGTTTTTGGGTACTTGTTGAATGCCAAGGATAGTGTGGAGTGTACACCTTATGTGGGTGTGAAATGCTATACTTATCTCTCTCTCTCTCTCATATATGTTCTTTACATAAAAGATGTCTACATGAATGCTAGTGTGTAAGGAAAATATTGTATCACATTAAAAGATAGTAAATGAATGCAATAATTAGGAAACCATGATTGTTTGATTATTGTTCAAATTTGTTTAAAATCTTGAGATGTATTTATAACTATATAGCCTGATGTGTCTAGTGTACAATCTCTAGCATGCTAAGGACAATGTGGTCTTAGGTGTCGTGTAGTTGTTACTCCCTTTGGTCTAGCTGATATTAGTCACCTTGTTTTATGGTTATGTTGGTATAACATTTTTCCAAGTTATGTTTTAAATCTATTTTTTGTAATGTTGAGGGCTAGCATGATTTCTTTCAATTTTCTTGTGCTAGGATTTTCCACCGAGCTCTTTTCTTTTCATTTATTTTGTGACACTTGTCATATTTTATTCATTGTGGGTTGTTGAATTGTTGACATTTTTCGTGATTTAGTGTTGAAATTGACAATTTCTCCTCTTGGGTATCCTTTTTCAAGCTCTTTTGGTGGTCATTCCAAATTTTTGGTATTGTTGGCCCTAATTCTAGTTGTTAAGTGTTGTTTCTCTCAACGTCAATTTGAACTTTTGATAGTGTGTTAAGAGAGAATGCCACAGAGAATTGGAGCCATAAATGTTGGGTAACTTGATTGTATAATGTACATTTGAAAAAATGAAATGTGTTTACATGATGAGATGCATTTGTAACCATTTTAATTTTATGAGATTCTAGGAAAAAGTGTGTTGGGATAAAGAAGTTCACATATTATGTGATAGTTAGATGAAAATCAATTATAGTTTCTTTTGACAAATGATCATGTAATTTTTTTGTAGAACTAATTAATATGAATTCTAGTGTGGATTTTATATGAATGTTGAATGCAAATATTATCTTGCAAGGATGTCTATTAGAATGGTAGATTTTGGTAGGTGGTTGAGTGAATTGGTATGTTTAATGGAAGTATTGAAAGGTGATGTATCTTGTTGCACCTTTTATGGAATGACCATTCGTTATGAACATTGTGTGATGTAAAGGAAATCTTTGCTAACATTATTTACTTTAGATATTAGGGAAAAGGAAGGAAATGAGTTGGTTAGGAAATTTTTTTAGTTGTTGGCAGTGAAATCTAATCATAGGTAAGTTAGTTATGTTGCTTGTATTGATATTAAAGGAAAGGTAAACGTGGTATTATTTAATAAATTTTAGGACTAATGTGTGTATGTTTTATTCTAACCTTGAGACTTCCAAGAGTAAGTCGAATCTTAGGGGGGGGGGATGTAGTGCCCCTCCATGATTCACCTTTTTACATGATGCTTATGTCAGATGCTTGTGGATTCCTTTTATGTCTCAAGTATTCTTGGCTTGTGGTTAAAATATTTTATAATGTAATTTTGTTATAGTATGTTACTATGTTAGATGATGTAATACTCAAGACTTGTTAAAATGCCATGCTATATAGGTTATATTTATTGTTTATGATTATTGATGTTATGAGATGTTATTTGATATATTATATGATGCTTTTAAATACTATTTAGGTGTGAAGGGAAGGATGCCATATTTCTCACTTGTGAGAACCCTACGATGTTCTAATTTCTCTTCACTAGGTATGTGATGAATATATATATGTGCAAAGATGTTTGTGTGTTGTAGGTTGCAAGTACTAGGCATCGAATCCACCTAAATTGATGGGTCTAAGTATGCCTTAAAACTAATGGAACAAGTTTATTGGAGATAACACGTCATCCGCTACCCTAGCCATCATCCTCGAAGAGGAAGAGAATCTAGTTTGATACCCTGTTAGTGTGTCAGTGTTG
>VDFB02130391.1:0-10724 GCA_007258455.2 Sequoia sempervirens
TACTGCATACTATATATAAACAATTGTAATGGTAAAATTGAAAACTTTGATGAATGAATTATAAATGATTATATTAATGACACTCGATTGAACCCTACTAGACACTTTGTATATTATGCATCATAGTTGTATTATAATGTTGATTGCATAAAGCAGCTAACCATAAAAAACCTAAATAAAAGCGGCTAGAAGAGAAAAGTTATGATGACTCCAACAATGATGTTAGCTAAGTGGCCAACAAAGCTATAAATGAGTCAAAGGGGAGTGTAAAAATCACAAAGTGATAAATCACATAAGTGAAGTAGCATGAGAGCTAAGCAACAAGGTTAACAATGAGGGTGTTGGTAGAGAGTGGAGGGACAAAGTTGAATTGATCAAAGCCATGACAACACTTCTAGATCACAACTTGTCAATGCTAGAGATGTTTAGGAGATCAATGTATAAGCCATTTCCATGGAAGGCTTGTTGAAGATTTAGAATACTGAGAGGGGGGGTGTGAATCAATATTCTATTAAACTTTTGAACACAACTTATCCAATCACCAAAACATATTAACTGAAATAAAGAATGAAAGCATGAATCATCCACAAAGTCATAGAACACACAGACACCATAATTTTTACATGGAAAACCCAAAACGGGAAAAACCATGGTGAGGATTAGCTCACAATATATTATATCTGGATATAGTATATTACAGGGCTCACTGCTAGGACACACTATCCTTATAAGACGCACAACCAGAGTTGAATACAATACAAAAATGACTTACTGCCAAAGTATGAAATGATACAAAGTGCACCTTCCTTGTGCTATATTTCAGTTCCTTTGAAGCTCTAAATATATATTACTACTTTGCTTAGCAATCGCTCAACAACTCTGCTATGATTCTGAACTCTTACCACTAAATTCACATGTTCACATCATGTGAGACCACTCGCACCTGGTATATCATTTATGCTCACTCCTCTATCTTCTTAATTCCAAAATATCTCATATATATATATATATATATATATATATATATCTGATTTCATTTGCACACATCAATTAGGTTAGCCTAATTAGATGTAAACAAAAACAATCCAAAATAGCATCTTCACGCCCAAACAAGCATGCAATACTTGATTTAGGTCGGCATGGATCTAAAATAGATCCAACTAACATCCGTAATGTATATTTAATCTTCTCAACACATATCATGTATTAGGTCGGCCAAGAATTAGACCTAATTACAAAAAATTCTAATCATACATACGCTTCCTAATACACAACTTCTAGATTCAATCTTTCTTCAAATTCACGTTTTGCCGACATCGGTGAGACTAATTTAGAACCACAACACAAAAAACATTCTTCTTAAGGAAATGCAAAATCTCCCACACTAATACACTGAACAAAGAGATGACAGTGATATATAGAGTTGAATTTTGTCATTGATATCTTCTAGTACGCTTCACAAAACTTCACGAGATCTTGAATATAGCTGTATAAGCTAGTCATAATGATATGGTTAAAAGCACAGAGTTATACCTCTTCTTGTGGTGAAGTGCAGACCCAAAAGCTGGTCCATTAAACCACAACACCGTCAACAAAGAACACTTAGCCAAATTCATGATAGACCAACTTTTTGGTATAGTTAGTACTGTACAGATGACACCAAAAATGATTCCCCACAATGTTGACATCAATGACAACCTTGGTCAGCCGAATCAACCAATGTATGTACACTTCATGCTCATGTTGCCAAACTGCATCAACAATGACCAAACTTCTAAACTTCGAAACAGGCCATGGAGAATGAATTGAAAGGGGCATTCTCAAACACTCTCACTAGTGTTATATATGTTGAGATGTCTAAAACCTACATCCATGTTAAACTAATGGAGGTAGGTCATTTGGAGTTCGCAAAAGAAAACCGAGAGTTTGAAAACCCCACAATGGGTGACTATTTAGCACCAAACAAGAATATTGGAAAGTTAAATTTGGATATTCGGGAGAATTTCCCAAACTTTAAGAATGACCATAAATGAGAAAATAATTATAAGTTGAATCTGTGTGAGGGGGAAAATTGTAGATGCAAACAAGATAAAAGTATATGGAATTAGAATCTAATCTAAGATCAATAACACTAATCTAGATTTAATCCAACACTTACGAAATAAACAATTAAGATTACTAAATTCAAGAACATGTGAATGCAATACATAAACAAATGAATTCAACAATGAAATTGTTACCCATCTCGTATCAGAGTGTGTTCGTCTGATGTTGGATTGCTCGTATCACTGCGAAGCCTCCATAGTTCATGTGCAAAGCTTTGATGCGTTATCTTGGTTGATTGATTGAAGAAATGATGAAGCTCTAACAATGGTGGTTGTGAATGTCGACATTACTTCGTTGTGCAAATGATGTTGATTCTTCCATCCTTTTTTTATGAGGAAAGAGGTTTGTTATATAGAAAATGAGATTTGAAATGGACAATCAAGATTGCGTAGTAAGATATCTTGATTGATGGTCGAAAGGTGTTGAGAGGATTTAGACATGAGTAGATTGTGCAAAGTAGATTGCACAATTTGTGTGATTGAGGAATAAATTGGCTAGTCAGGATTTGGATTGATCAATCAAGATTTAAATTGATTACTCATGAATTAGATGGCTTTGGAAATAGATTGATTAGTCAACAAATTAGATTGCTCAGTCAACAATTGTAATTTGCTCAATCAAAAAGTGGGTGAGGATAATTGATTAATTGATTTAATTAATTAATTCCTTTTTGGAGTTGAACGTGCAAATCGCGTTTGAATTTTGCAAACAAAGTTGCATTAGTTTGATTTGATTTTTGATGATTGATATGGATAGTTTGATTTAATTATTCAAATTTTGGAGGGAAAGTGTCGTAATTAAATCATTATGATTTAATAATTCAATTAACTTAGGGGAATAAGGTGATTTAGCAACGTAATTAAATAATTGGTATTATTTAATTAATCAAGACGAAATAAAGTGAAATTAGGACTTTATTAAATAAATATAATTTATTTAATTGGTTGAAATCGATGAAACATGAATTAATTAAATAATGTTGCTATTCAATTAATAGCAGAAATAGGGTTTTAGGACTTTATTAAACAAATGGAATTTATTTAATTAGTCAAAAATGATGAAAAAGTGAATAAATTAAATAATGTTGTATTATTCAATTAATAGGGGAAATTAGGGTTTTGTATGCTGCTTGATGTTGTTTGATGCTGTTTAGGGTGTGTGATAGGTGTTAGGTCAATTTTACATGTCTACATTTTCCCCCTCTTTGAGACAAAGTATTGGTTGCTTTGTTTCAAAGATTCCGATGTTAAGATCAAGTTTTCTTTTTGAAATTTTTTTATACCCCACTGTTCCTTGACGTTCAACGGAATGATGGTAGGACTATGTGTCGCTCCCTCGAGAGGTTGGCAGAAAATTTTGAGTTTTTAGGTCAAGCTCACGACAGTGTTCTATTTCAGTTTAGTTGTGTTTAGGACGAAGAATTAGGTCTATAGGTCCCTTGTTTATTTCGATGTTCCCAGTAGGTCTTAATTTGAACGTAGGAAGGTTCCCTAAGTAACAATTAGTTTTTCTTAGGTGAAATTAGGGTTTTCTGAGGGTTAATATAGGTAATTAGTGTTCTAATTGCCTCATTTGTGCTTTGATCCTATAGCGAATTCTTGTCTCTGGATTTCTCATTCTGTTAGTTGTCGAGGAGAAATGCCGAGGATTTAGGGAGCCCCGCATTGTTCAGACCTAGTTTGGGAGTTTGGATGGCCTGGTATTTACCCTCTTGCTTCTTGCTTTCGTCTTGTCATGTTCTCGTATTTTGTGTACAAAGTTTCCTATGTCAATAGGAAAGTTTTCATGATTTCAGAGCATCTGCATCGTTTTCCTAGCACTTGCTTGTTAAGGAAGCTTTCCCTTGACATAAAACCCTCACCTTTGACTTAAAACTTCGCCCTTGAAGTAGCAGTTGCTCTAAATCCTCACCCTTGCTCTAGATCCTTGCATTTGTTTGCTGTTTAGATTGTTTCCTTGCATCTACTTTATATCCTCGCACTTGCTTTAGATCCTTGCATTTGATTTTCTCTCCCTTGACTTAAAATCTCACCTTGCTTTAAACCCTTACTTTTGTTATTTCTTTGCATTTGCTAAATCTTGCTAGCATTTGCTAAATGTCGTTAGCTTTTTCTTGTTTGGAACCCAAAGCCTTGTTCTCCATTATTTTTGTGTTTTTTTACATGTTTAGAGTGAAACCCTAACTTTGTGGGTTAAAATGATTGCAGGTGGTCCTTAAACCACTGCAACTGAGAGAGAGGCAACCACGGGATCTGTTTGATTCGATTATTGGTTTCGATGTTATGGAGCGAGACTTTCTAGATGTGGTTGGTCTTCATCATGTTTGTTACATGCCTCCCATATGGACTCATACAATGATGATGACCACGCTTGTGGAGCGGTGGCATTCAAAGATGTCCTCGTTTCATCTACCCACCAGAGAGGCTACTATTACACTCGAGGATGTGTGGAGGATTCTCTGCATTCCTATCCATGGAGAGATTTGTGACATACCATGTTCAATGGGGTACTCGTGCTATGCGGCATGTTTTAGGTGTCAGACACTTAGAGGTGTGATAATCAGAGATTGATTTATCTAAGTTTGTTGGCAGTGTTGACCCATTTCTCTTGTCCTTTGTGGTTTGATTTTGGGACTAGTTGTTCTCGATAGGAGATGTCGTCAGTTCCTTGTTGGATGGGGTATCTACATTGAGGGTATGTTTGAGCATGGGATCAGATATGCATGGGGTCCATGTCTTCTTGCCCACCTCTATAGAGATATGCATGAGGTTGTATATCGAGGTGGAAAATCTATTTTAACAGATGTTTCTCTTTTGCATATTTGGGCTTGGGAGCATATAGTAGTTGCTCGACTTGATGGGATACATGATCGTACTCCAGATGATCCATACTCATACCGTTATAGATATTTCTTACACTACACCCTACCTAGAGATCTTCCATACTGATGCCATGTTTTCGATGATAGGCCAGGTTTTGTTTGGAAACCTTATATGGATTGCGAGGCATGGCCAGAGGATCCAGAGCATCTTGTTTACTATCGACAGACTAGATGGTTGATTGGTCGTTCTACCTCTCTACTTGAACATTACTTATCAAACAAAGTTTGTCAACAGTTTGGAGAGAGACAAGGATGATTCCTTGATACGTATGAGGCTTGTTTTGGTCAGACCACTAGGGAGGTTCGTGTATGGGGTCACCAGGAAGACAAAGACGATGCTATTGATGAGTTTAGAGAACTTTCCCCAATTGGATGGGGTTGGCTGGTTGGATTAGAAAATCCAGGTACCACACTTGATTTTGATAAGTGGTGGGCATGATGCAGGCCTTTGAGATTTATAGATCCCTGGGGTGATCCTGCATTAGGCAGAGTAGGTATTATAGGTCGGCGTAGGGAGTGACTTCACATTGAGGTTCTTGTAGAGCAGTTGGATAGGGCCCAACATGATGGGGCACATGGTGGTCATGATGAGCATATGCCTTAGGCGCAGGGTCATGGATAGGTTTCGGGTCCCCCTCCACCACCTAGGGGTGGAGGTATACAGTTAGCTCAAATGACTGCTGCTAGAGATGTAGAGATGGTGACGACAGGCTGCAGAGGCTCAAGTTGCTACTTTGACTACAAAGAGGGACAGTTTGAGGGCTGAGTAGATAGTGAGAGCAGTTGACGACATGCTGCAGAGGCTCATGTACAATTGATTACAACAAAGAGAGATACTCTTAGGGAAGAGTGTGATAGTATGCGAGTTGAGTGAGCAATTTTTGCAGATGTCCACATATTATGAGACCTTATATGATGCTACTGTTTCTAGGGATGCTCAACATCCATGGTTCAGGGAGCCTAGTGTTGCAGGCGATGGTGGCGGCGGCGGTGAGGTAGGTGATCATTCTGTTAGACAACTAGATTTTGATGGTGTTCCACACTTTGGTCTATAGGGTTCTGTCCTTCTTGTCGGGCAGTTTTACTTTTTGTACTTGATCCTCATGTTGTTCATTACTCAAAGACATATCACTAACTCATTTGACTGTAAAATATGATGAAACTTTCTGATGAAAGATGTACAATTAGATGAATCATTGGGTGCATGTGTACTTAATGTGAAATTTTCATTTATTTTTAAAATTTGTGCCCAACATTCGTCAAAATTTCGACGAACAATGGTTTTCGTTGAAATTTCGATGATTTGAATTTTCCTCACTTTTTTGATGAACGTAGGGCATAAATATTAATAAATAAAAGTGAGTTTGACAATTTATCTATACTTGCGATAGTGTTTTCATGCTATACTTGCAAATTTTCCCTACTTGCGAATTTGCTATACTTGTGACAGTTTGTGGAGGTTATAGGCCAAATTTTTTTGGTGCAAAATATTAGAACTATTAGATTTTGTTACTTGTCTATGATTAAAAATTATTGGAGTGTGAGTTTGATATTTTTTTAAGATCTAAATATTCAAGCTTGGTAAAGAAAAATCATGTCAGATAATATTAGTGCAGAACAAAATGAAGAGACACTTGCTAGATTGTGGGCTAGATTGAAAAGAAAGGGTGATGGGAAATGTTATTGTCCTTGCAATAATTGCAAGGGGTTAAAGACGAGAGGACTTTTAATCACAACAACTGAGAAACATTTTAGGTAGGATGGTCACGTTGAAGGGGGCATGATTATCGTCAATTGGTAAGTTGATTATATCTCTTTATATTGATTGAATTTGTAAATGTTTATATTGTTTTAACATTTTTTTTATATATAAAAAATCACTTGATCATGACCATGGTTTATTTGTGTCGATCATTATTATAAAGGTGGGGTGCCCTAGGGCACATGATATGGATTATCATGACCCAAAGAATGTGGTTTTGCAAGCAGAGGAACATGGAGCTGTGAATATCGAAGATGAAGTTAATGATCCTATGGAAGAAGATGATCATGCGCTAGAAAACAAAGTTGAAGATGATGGTACAAATACATTGATCCATGACACATTTAGTGGCACAACTGATCATGATGATCGAGATGACTTTGATGATGTTTATGATTTACCTATACTTAAGAAGGCATACAAGCCCCTTTATGAAGGCTCCCAAACAACTCTTCTCTCTATTGTATTATTATTGGTGAACTTGAAGGTTATGAATGGTTTATCCAACATAGCAATCTCACAGATGTTAAGGTATGTAGCACCCCTCCATTTTGGCTCTTTGATCGGACAATGTTTTCTTTGTTATGCTTTGTTCTGCTATTACTTTGACTTTGGTACTTGGTTACTATTTGATTGCAAACTGTTAAGCGATGCGAATGTTATACTTTGATGAGATGGTATTTTACTCTGATGTGATCATTATGGCATGTTTTGAATTAGCTTAGCAAATATTTAATTAATGATGCTTTATGCTTTTTATTATATTGTTGATGTTAGACTCGTCAGTTAGAAAGTCTGTATTGGTGAAGGGGACGAGATTGTATCACTCGCTTGCGAGCGCCCTACGATTCTGAGATTTCCTCTTCACAATGTGTTTTATTATATCATATATATGCATGTTTGATATACTCTTTGTTTGCAGGTTGACAGGTACATGACATCGACTCCACCTGATTTCACAGGTTAGAGCGTGTCCATTGACCAATGGTAATCGATTGGGAGATAGTAGCTAGGTTTTCCGTGCCAAGTCATCACCCTAGTCATAGTGTGTCGTCGAGTTTTAGTCGGGTTAAGTTGCTTATTTATTGTTCATTTCACCTTGGTTTTTTATTTAATTTCAAACTATAAAGGTAAATAAATGGCTTGTGTAGTTAAATTGATGATTAGATATATCTGGTTGTAATGTTAGAAATGTTAGTTATTTTACTAATTAATTTAATTTAATTAATAAAATAATATAATCTTGGATTATATTTATTTTATTGATTAATTAAATTAATTGTGAGTAATTGAATTAAATTATCCACCTTGGAATTAAAAGTGTTAGATTCTTTTTGAAAAGAATTTAAAAAAAAAAAGTTTTAAATTCTTTTTTTTGAAAGAAAATTTTAAATGTATGAAATTCTTTTGGAAATGAAAATATTTAAAAAATTAAATTCTTTTGAAATAGAAATTTAGAAAAAATGAAATAATGAAATAAAGTCATGTTGAAAGAAATTTTGGGTTTTAAATTTTAAAAAGAAAATCAAATATCTCAAATTTGCAATAACTATGGTGGATGGGATATTTTAGGGTATTTGACCAAATTTGGGGAAAAAATAGGAAGGCTTTTCATTCTTAAAATTTGGCTGTGAGAAAAAAAGGAAGGAGTTCTTCATGATTTGTTGATGCATTTTGGATTTTGGGTGAGGATTTGGAAAAAGCTTTGGAAAATCTTCTTGCAGGGAAGCTCAACTATCTTCTTCAAACTCTCCTTCAAGCTGCAGATCACAGGTTTTCCTTGCTTATTGTTTTAGAAAATTGCATTTTCAATTTGAAAACTTGCTTGGAAATCTTTTTGAAAACCCTGTTTAAATCTTGAAAATAATTTAGATTGTTGTTGAAAAACAAAGCTTGCAACAAAATTTTCAATTTCAACAATAGACAAATGGAAAGAAAGCAAAATGAAATTTGAAAACCTCTATTTTGGATTTGAAATAGTTCATATCAATTTGAAATTTAAACCAAGAAATTGTGTTGATAAATTAGTTTTATTGCAAAAAAAATTATGTTGAGAAGTTGCACAATTTGACTGTAAATGGAAATTTAGGTATATATTTATAATATATCTAAGTATGTATATATATATATATATATATATATATATATATATACAGTATATATATATATATATATATATATACATATATATATTATAAATATATTTTTTGAGGTGGAAAAAAATTGTTTCAATTTTTTTTTTTATTAATCAGAGAAAATCAGGAAGGAGGGTTTTATTGTTGAATTAAAATATAAATAAAAAAATATTTATCTTTGGGTATGTGTGTGGGGGTGTAGCCCAAGGTACACAATTGCCCCATTGGAGGCTTTTCTTTGTGTATTGCCTTGGTGCCCCTCCATAGGGGGAAGCCCTTAACCTTAGTATGTCCTTTCTCTCCCCTTTGAAATTTTGTGGGAGCTAGGGAGAGCTTTGCCATAATTTTTTTTTAATTTTTATAAATTTCATTTTTATTTTTTATTTTATTTATTATTATTATTTTAAATATATATATTTTAAATAATAGAGGGAATGATTTTATTTAGTTGGAATATATATAAAATGATATTTTTGTTTTAGGCTGTTAGAGATTAATCTTTACTTGGTAAAGGTTATTCTTTAATTGTAATTTTTATTAACTTGTAGGAATATTCCAAAGGAATCCCTACAAGTTTTTTGTCTTTTTTTGTCATCTCACACATGTGTGAGGATGACTTATTTTTAATTCCTTTATTAAGGAATATTTGTAACCACCTCCTTAAGAGGTGACACTTTGCACACACATAGATGAATGGTGGCATTCATTGAGTTGGGAGTTACATTCTAACTCCTCATTCTCACCTCTACTTATTGAGGTGCCTCTCCTCTCATTCTTCAAGACTCATGCAAGCAAGCTAAGGCTGAAGCTCTCTCTCTTTGTATTATTCTTTAGGCATTTTGCCTCCATTCATAATATTGGGGTTTTTTCTTGTTTTTTCCCCTTAACAAATTCTTGTGTCTCTCTTGCTTTGGTGGTGCTTGGTTTGGCTATTTCAACTTATTTGGTAATCTCTTTCCTTCAAACAATTGCTCTTTATTAGTACTTTCCATTGCTCTTTTTTTTATTTCCTTTCATGGTATCAGAGCTTGGTTTTACTAATATTTTGTGAGCTGCATTGTTGAAGGTTTACCAATTTTTTAGCACACCATTGGAGACACTCTCAAAGAGGAGAAAAGAGCAAAAGTATCTAATCTTGGTTGTTTTTGTCTTCTAACCTTTTTTATTGTGCAGGAATTTCAGTTTTCTAGTTTCATTCTTCAAATAATTTGTTTGCATTTAGTGCATTTTTTTTAGGAAAAAAACCCAATAAGGGTATAGCCTATTATTCCAAATTTCCTAACCCTATTATGCAGGTTATTTTATCTAACTTTTGTTTATAATATTGTTTGAAATCTAAAAACAAAACACTCTTTTTTGCAATTTTTTTTAGGGCTAAAGCCCTAGTTTAGAGAAAAATTATATTCAAGTTTAAAGCAATTTTTTAATAAACTTTTTTTACAATCATTATATCATCTTTTTTGAAAAATAAATTTCTAGCCTTTTTTAAGGGTTTCATATTTTTAAATAATACAATTTTTTTTTATCAAAAATCTTTTATTTTCAAGTTTATATATTTAAAAAAATACATATGTATACCTTTTTTTTTTACAAAAAGAGAGTTTCATAATAAGCATTATATCAATATAACAGAAAATAAATCAATTTATTTTTCGATTTTAGATTTCATAATAATACATTTTACAAAATAAAAATAAAAAATTTTAAACCCTCATAGGTTTCTGCATGTAAGCTGCTTCACTCGGGCTCCCAACCCGACTGCTGCTCCTCTCAGACGTAGCCAACCGTAGTCCATATCCTGTACACTTCTCCGGAATCGCTACCATTGCGTCGTTAGTTT
>VDFB02130394.1:0-19156 GCA_007258455.2 Sequoia sempervirens
AAACATAAAATGGATTTGCTGAAAATGTTTTACTTGAAACCTTTAAGCAAATATAACTGGAAAACCCTTTGCCTGTGCATGGATGTCAATACACTGTTCTAAAGCTCCTAGTTAAAATTCCATTATAACTTCTGCAATGGAACACGATTATAATTTCTGAAATATTCCCCTCTAAAATGTAGAGTCTTATAGTGTTAAAGGTTTGAATAACTAAAGGTTGAGACTGATTATTTCTATTTTAAAAACCCATAGCAAGTTGTAGAGGGAATCCATGAGGACTTTAATTGAGCGCATTCTTAAGAAATATGAAAATTTCAGAGGAACTTTGTGTCTTCAGACTCTTCTAATGATTTTGTGTTATTTTTAAGTCTTATGTGAATCCCTCTCTTTGTTGTTTCTTGTTATTTAAATGCAGGGAAATAGTTGAAATTGTGCATTCACTCTTAAAAGAAACATGATGAAAGGTTTATAGATTGTTATCTTTCTCACATTCTTCATGATTTTTTATATCATTCTCAAGTCTAGTATAGAAATTTGTTCCTTCATTATTTTTTATGTGTTTCATGAAAAGTATTAAGTGATCGAATCTTCAACCTCTTCTGATGGTGTGAGTCCAAGGTTAAAATTTGTTTTCTATTTAACTCTGTACATTCTCTTCCCTTTATTTCCATTATTTTCTCATTTGATTTTAAAGAATTCATATATGATTTTCTTTCATTTCTCATCCAGGGTTTCTCTATATGTGTTTTCCATTTTCTAATTTTGTACCATTTTATATTATTCAAATAAAGTACACAAAACTTTAAATACCCTCATCTTGCAAAAGAGCTTCCCCTCTCAAATGTAGAAGAAAATCATTCATTCAATGGTAATTTATCCAACTCTTGTGAACACATATCACTACCCATTTAGTGATTCACATTAGTTTTAACAAAATATTATAGTGATATATTTGTTTACCAACATCGAAGACAATGGTGAAGGATGTGTAGTCCATTAATCCCTATATGAATGACTTGTGAATCCTTAGAGGGTATACAATGGTGAGATTGAATTTTATTTTGAACCATGAGTAGGATTTTGAAATTTACTAAATATTTTGATGGTGAGTGCATAGAAATTTAAGTACATTTAAGACGTGCATTGGACACTTTGTCCTTAAAATTTAGGCATGCAATTACCTCTCCATTAACAATCATAAATTCCAACAATTACATGCATTGATTGGGGATAATTCAAATCAACCATATCTAATATTTTGTACTTCTTCAAGGGACACTCCTACATTATTGATAGAACATTAACTCTTGTTGTTTTCAACTTTTTATCTCTTTCTTTTTGTAAAAGTAAGAGCCATGGGCTCATTGTTATGGTTAGATTTGGTTTTGTATATTCTTTCTTAGTGATCCTTGTATATGGAATTAATTCTTAGTTTTCCTCCTTTTAATCCCTAGAGTGGTTGTAGTTAATGTGTCACAAGCTCTCTAGATTTTCATGGAAAACTATGCAAAAACTTGAAGTATTCAATATTTATGAAAATTAAATTATATTTATCCTTCATCTATAATTGTTTACGGATAAATAATTATTTTTTGCATACCTTTGATCATGTTTATTTTTATTTATATTACTATTAAACACCATAAAAGGTTTTATCTAAGATATTGATGGGATTCAAAATCTATTTTGGTACATCACCTTTTTCTATTTCATTTATTTACTCATAGTAATTCCTAGATCTAGTTTTTGTACTTAGTCAACTTAGATGGAAAAGATAAGGAACCAACCATTTAATCCAAAATGTTGTCTTACATTTCAGTTTCCCACACCTAAAATACTTTCATGCTAATGTTTTATTTGAGGCCCTAGTATTTAGAGCATATATGAGCATAAAAAGTATGATAGATTTGTCTATTATTGTAACTTTATTTAGGTTATGAGGGGTGTGTTGTCCCTACTTCTTACATAGGCCTTGCATTGAATTGAGGAACTATAGGAGGTTTGGTGTTACCAAGGTTAAGATGGTGATGGTACAAGCTTGAGATATGTCACTCTCAAGTTGATCAACTAGTTACTTAATGTACCCATCCATCTTTCTATAAAGGTTGAGACCTAAATATTCCATTCTTGTATTGGGTAGCTCATTAATGAATTTATCATGGCTCCCTAAGGCAGGTGTGAGGAATTTGGACAAGTGAAAAGTTAGGAGCTATCATGGAGGTGTGAATCTCTTATGGTCTATCTTGCATCAAGGGGTTTTAAAATGTTTTAATATTCATGTTGTCTTCATGATATCCATTAATACAATCCAAATCAAAATCACAAATACTAATAAGGATGAAATTCAAATCCTTGGGGAAAATAGGAAACTGCACTTGAGATGTCATGAATCTTGATCTGCCTAGGGAAGCAATAAGCACCACAAAATAAATGGGTAGATAGGGGAAGATGGAGAAAAGGTGAGATGGAAAGAAGAAGAGGGACTATCACAAGGATGCATCCTTCATTTTGGGTTCTCCAATTTATGTATGTACAAAAATTGGCACATAGAGAAATATTCACATGGTTGGATGAATACATGTCTACTATTAGATTTGTGGTAAAAGATATGAAATATGTAACCTTGTTGTATACATGTGACTACATGGTTTGTTTGGTTTTGATCTTCTTATGGTCATGGTAGTACCAAATATATAGGTAGTTAGGATGTTGGTTGAAGTAAAATTATAGGCATTCTTGAAATGCTATAAATGTGTGCTAATTGGTCTTCGAGAATATCAAATTGTTCAAGAAAATGAGTAAGGAGACTATGTAAACCTCTCTTTGTAGCTCCCTCACAAGGCTTGGTTACAACCCAATACACACTAAATGCAAATTCTAGTTTAAACGATTTATTTTACTTTGTGTGAGTTATTTTTTGTTTGGTGTATGAATATATTTCTTTGCAAATAGTTGATGCTTGGAAGCTTCATTCTTTGTACCATATTTTTGGTCTATTTTATAGTTTTTTATGTCAACTATTTTTGTGATTTGTTTGAGTCTAAAATGAATTAATTAATCTAGAAGGAATATGCTAAACTAATCTAATTAAACCAAAAAGATAAATTAATCTAAATGAAATGCAACTATTATCTCCTATCTTTTTAAATTTTCTCTTTAATTGAATAAAATACAAATACTTAACTAATTAAAATATAAATACTTAACTAATGAAAGATAAATAGTCAACTAAATATATCAAATCAATTAAATAAATTTAATTTACTCAATATACCTGGTTAACTAATTAAAATTAATCAAATGGAAATAATTCTTTAAAAAAAATAAAAAATCTTCTTTAAAAACATAAGAAGCCAACTAGAAATTGCTTCTGTCTAGAAATAGAGTTTTGTAGGAAATCGAATAGGCATGAAATATTTTTTAAACAACCACGCATAATTGATAGGACAACCAATATTTCTAAGAAACCACTAATAATTAGTAAAATTATTCAAAGAGAAAACTGAATTTTTTTGACAAGTCAAAAGAAGTTTCTTCCTATAGTGAAATATACTAATGATCTTCCTAGTCTTTCTTTTGGGAACCTCACTAAGGTGTTTTCAAATATTTCCAAGAGATATCGTATGAGGAATTTTTTCCTTGAATTTTTGGAATGTTACATTTGAATACATTGTAAATGAGAAAATTTCTTTTTTTTTTTGGATAAAAATAACAAGAAGATTTCTTTTTGTGGATAAAAATAACAAGACTTTTAAAAGAAAATTTATATAATCTTTCATTTACAAAGAAGTAAAGAAACAAACATATAAGGAAAAAATAAATAAATAAACAATTTAATAAAGATATAAATCTATTTCCAATATTTCCTACTTAACATATTCAATACTGATAAAGAAACCTAGAACTAACTAGAACAATCTTTTTAAAACATGACTTCTTAAAATATCGAAGTAAAAGTTCTAAAACTAATAAAATCAATGAAATTTCATACCTAGATCTTGGTTTCTACAAGTGTGGAGTAGATTTTGAAGCTAGAAATTGAGTCCTTAGTTCAATCCATTCTTTGTTTCCCTTGTGGACATCTATCCATGAATCAATCTCCAAGGTAAGGGAATGCAAGTAAAAGTTAAAGAGATCCAAATAATGTTGTTTGTATTCAATGGTTTAATAAATATTACAAAATGGTCAAGCAAGAAAAATGGTGGAGTACTAGCTCTAGATTTCCAAATTCTAGGACTCTTTTAATAATTTATATTATATATTTTGTAAGGAAAAAGACCACACATTTATTCATAAAAACTTTAGATTTGATTGGGGCTAACTAGATGAAGAATAGATAAAAATTTGAAGGAAAACTTGAGTTTCAAAATTAAATCACATGTATGAAAAATTTGGAGAAATTCTATACTTCTATATTAGCGTGTCACTTTACTAGTCAATAATTCATTGAGCTAGACATAACCACAACAAATGATAAATTACCATAGACAATAGTCCAATATCCATAGCAAAAATAAGAAAACATATAGTGAAAGATGTTATATGACTTTTTCCCCAAAAGAAGAGAAATATTATATGAATAACCTTTGGAATTAAAAAGGAGAGAAAATAAAGGATATTATGATCCTTTGCTTAAAAGAGATTGATAAAGAATATGTATAAACACTCTTTTAAAAAAGGGAAGAATAATTATTTATTTAAATCATTATTAAAAGGCAACCTTTTGTGAAAGGGTGTGTTGATTTGGAAACCACCCCTTAAAAGGATATATAAATCATTCATGTGAGACATGGAAACCATTCAAGGATGGAGAACATTCAAGAAGAGAAGAAACAAGGGGAAAGAGAAATTGAGAATGTACAAACAAGTGAAGGTTAGGATCTTTGGTCAAAATTGAGGGTAATTGAAGAAGGGGCACACAACATGTGTCCAACTCAGGGTACAATGTACACTCAGGATTATCCTAGCAAGGGATTTACCATGAGGCCCTTTGAGGAAAGTAGTTTACCATAAGAACCTTTGAGGAAGGTAGTTTATGTTGAAGTGAGCAACCAAGATCTTCAATCTGCAACACCAAATAACCTCCACAAGAAATAGAGAGAAGCAACAATGGAAGATGTTATCCCACCAAACAAGAATTGCAATATGATGAAATATGATCAATATGCAATACAAGATGCTATGCTATGTGTAGTAATAGAAAATTATCCCTTTTCCTTACTTGATTTGGGAATAATTGTCATTGAATTAACCTATTTTTCCTAGGTTTAATTGTGTAATGTGTTGTAACACATTCACATTGATCTTGGGACCTCTTTTAATCAAATAAACTTAATTGGTGTACCTTATGTAAGTGTTGTAAAGTGTTGTAACACACTTTCACATTTATCTAGGGTCCTCTTAATTAATTTTGGTTAATTGGAGTTAATTAGCCCCTTTAATTCAAATTCAAGCCTTATTTATGACACCTACCAAAGATCTTACCTTGACAATATTAAAAAAATTCACATGACACAACCTCCTATGCTATAACCAGCTTTCATCTACTTGAGAAATTAAACAACTTACATTAGTAGCACTCAGGTGAAAACAATTACCTTTTGTCTTTGTACCTGAAGCAATCATATTTCTAGAGCTTCCAATTATCCTACATCTTCCATCTTTGAACTGAAGATCATAACCCTTGTCCACCATCTGTCCAACACTCAACAGGTTATGCTTCAAGCCTTCAACATAAAGGACATCATCAATATTGTGTTCACCACTGAGACAAATAGATCCTCTGCCATGAATCACACTAGCATTGTTATCTCTAAATCTTATAACCCCACCGTCATATTTCTCTAGACTTATAAATTTGATTTTGTCACGAGTCATATGATGTGAACATGCACTGTCAATAACCCACTCATCCTTTTCTTCAATTCGGGCTGCAAGATATTTCTCAACTTTAGCAGATTCAGTAGCCACCGATCCATTTTCCTTGATAGCAATGAAAACCCATTCATCTCCATTTCCATTTTCTTTATCAGATTCTTCATCAGTCACACCTTCTTCAACATAATAGAATTTCTTTTGAAATCTAGCTTTGTTAGGCTAAGAACTAGGAACTCTTTTAGGACACCTTAAAGCAAAATGACCTATTTAACTGCAAGAGAAATATTTAATAGGAAACTTTCCTTTATACTTAACTTGTCCTCTACCTTCTTTCTTTACAATCAGTGCTTCCAGCTCTTCTACCTCTCTTTCTTCATCTTCAAGTTGTTTCATCTCTTCCTCATACTCGAATATCTTTCTAGAACTCTCTCTCGGATCATATCTTTGCTTGTTTCTTCCAGATACAAAGGCCTTAAATTCATATTCAGTATTGGGGGTAGAATCACCAAATTCGCTCAACTCAAAGTTAGCAATTTTACCAATCAACATATCTCTTGTCACATTTGTTACTGTTATGAGCTCTTCAATACCATGAGCCTTTGATTTGTAAGAGGGAGGAAATGATTTGAGCACCTGAACTACAATTTCTTGTTCATCCAAGGTACCACCGGAATCACAAGTTCATTTACTCTTTGTATAAAAGAAGAAATATTTTCATCTTCACCCATCTTTAAAGTTTCATACTTGCCTTTGAAACTCTGTAGCTTAGCGACCTTCGCAAGTGCATCTCCTTCATACAAAGTCTCCAACTTCTTCCAGATCTCATGAGCTATCTTTAGATCCATTACATTTGTCCTTTTTGAATTTGTTAGAGCATTCAGCAAAGCTTCAATAGCCCCGATGTTAATCTCATCCTCTTTAATCTCATTAGGAGTGGAAGGACCATTCTAAGGAATAACATATTTGTTCTTTGTAATCTTCCAAAAGGGTTCACCAATACACCTCAAATGACACTCCATTTTGGCTTTCCACATAGAGTAGTTTGTTCCATCGAATCTAGGGATGTCCTTCTTGTATGATGCCATCTCAGATCACCTCAAGCTTTTAAAATTCTTCAGAGGAACCAAATTTGATACCAATTTTTGGAAAAAAAAAAGAACAAATAATTGAGAGGGGGGTGAATTAGTTGTCATAGAATATTTAAACTTTTCAAACTTAACTTTACTTAATCTCAGATCTGATGAATTAACAATAAACCACGAAGAATCAACACAGAGAACACCAATATTTTTTAGGTGGAAACCCTGTTGGGGGAAAAACCACAATGGATGTCAGTCCATAATATTTACCTTGTTAAAATTATAATGAAGAATAATGGGAATGCACATGCATTCAGACACACTGCCTAGAGCTCACTGGTCAAATTCAAGAGGGCTCACTGCCCAAAGAAGACACATTGTCTTACAAAAATTAGGATTAGATCCATAGGGTATGAATTGAGAAAATAACTTCTACAAAATCTTGATTACAGTTTTGGTTAAGCACAGAAACACTCCTTCACACTTCGCTCAAACTTCTTCACACTCTGCTCTGCAATCGAATGATTATATCACGATTCACACACTTTCTCTTTCTCTGGAACTTCTTCGCTCACACACACTTTAACTTCGCACAAAAAACCACTCTTATATATCTACAACATGGATTTACATTAACAACTTCGTTGGCCAAAATATAAAACATATACACAATGTCGGCCCAAATTTACAAGTAAATTTTCAATGTGAATCAAACATTGTCAGCCAATATTATGTTGTGGCCCAAAACAACATCTCCAACATGAAAACACCTCAATTGATTTCTCCTCGAAGATCGACAACACGTTACAACCACCATGTCGGCCAAGAACATAAAAACCTGAACACACAAAAGAAAAATCACCAACCACGAGCACACTGATCAACACAAACATGTGACAAAGATAGAGGATGATCTAGAAACATCCACAAGCACCAAGAATCATCAAAGAAGCATCAGTGGAAACTGAAATTACTAGAATCACATCAACTTCAATCAGGAACACTAACCGAAGCCACAGAAAAACTATCAGAACACAATTGTTCATAACATGATTAAATCTTCGTGCGGACCTCTGAAACTTCCAGTGGATAAACTAGATACACTCAACAATAAACCCTTTAGTCCACAATGATTGGTCATCAATGTATTGAGAAATACACCTTCATGGGCTTCACTATTTCACTGTCAACCTACAACTCTTTCTTTAAAATGTTTCTCAATATCCACAACATATACAACAAACAATACATCAATGTTAATAGTGTTGACATCAATGACAACCACATATCAACAACACAACCACAACATCCAACAGTAGTGATGTAGACCCAGGGTAGAGATCAACTTCAAATGAAAAATATAAGATGATCAATCCACAATCCAAAAAAAATTCAAAAGAACTTCACAAATCCACTTGTCAGGTACATTCTTTCTACCAACAGTGCCAAACAACTTCAAGGGACTTTTCACCCAACTTTCTCAAAAGACTTTTCAATTAAATGATGGATTTATACATCCATTAAGGACTTACAAAACATACTTCAAGATCAAATATAACTCCTTTGGACCAGTTTAGACTTCCAATACACTCACCATGGGAAAATCAAGGAAAAGAGGTCAATTTAACAAAGGAAGTACCGTTCAAACTTATCCAATCACCTTGAAACCTTGGGGAAGAAAATTAAATGTCCCAAAATGACATAATCCACCACTATTTTGCACCTATATGTTCAGAAACACTCCCAACTCAAAAAACCTCCTTTTCTAAAGCAAAAACAAGGGTTTTGTCAAAATCTTCATTCCCGTGCTTGAATAAACAAATAAATGGTCCAAAAACATTTCATAGGGTCTTCCTTGACATTTTAAATGCTTACAAACTCAACTCCACCAATGTTTCATTGAAAAGCACTTCAAAACCATCACTTTTCAAGGGAAAAATGCATTTTCAGCCCTAGGGCATCACATATTCACCACAAAAACACTTTATTCTAATATAAAATGAATTAATACATCTAATATAACATATTTCCTACCAATCCACTGAGTTACAGCATTAGAAAGTGGGTGGAATGGTCAAAATCTCATTTTTTTGCCTTCAAACCCTTTACAAAGGAAAAAAAATAGGGTACTTGTAATTTTTGAATTTCTCTCACAAAACAATGAATAAAAACTCCAAATAAAATGAAGATAAAATTAGAAAAATATACCCTCAACATCTGAATATTTTAAGGCATCAAGAGACTGTACAAATCCGTACAGCGGTAAACAAGTTCTGAAAAATTGTGAAAAATATAGAATTTGCTCCAAAAATGTGGTGTTTTATTGAATATGAGTTATTAAAACCTTCAACAACCCTTAATTCGAGCCTTGGAAGGCCTTATAAATAATTTTAAACAAGTAACCACCCCCAACCAACCATCTTCACAACTAATTACCACTTAATGACTCTAATTGTGCAAATCAACAAAAATCAGCAAAATTGTTATTGACAACATTTGCAACATTTTGCATTTTTGTAATTATTGAACTTAAAAGACCTCTAACACTTCTAGACACCTAAAATATGATAATTTAGACCTTATTTAACCCTTTATTCATAATTCAAAACACAGGACACCAAAATACCCTGCCTTTACCATGTATGACAACTTTTGACAATATTGGCAACATTTCAAGTTTTTTACAGTTTTTCCAATTTCCTTATGGAACAAAGATGAAAACACCTTGAAATGACCCTTTGAACCTTTTGAACTCCTATTATAGACACCACAAGGTGTTGTTTCCTCTATACCAACCTGTAACTCTTTCTTTAACAATTTTCTCAATATCCTCGACATATACAACCAACAATACATCAATGTTAATAGTGTTGGCATCAATGACAACCACATATCAACAACAAAACCACAACATCCAACAGTAGTGATGTATCCCACCATGGCCTCAAATTGGTTGACATTAATGTCTTGAGGGATAGAGGACTCTTGCAAGGTTTCAGTCAAGTATAGCTTTATGCGCTAAAGAAATGCGAAGCAACTCAAGTATGGAAATTTGCATAGGGGTTTTTCCTAGTTGATTAATAAGGTTAAACTATCCCTTAGGTTATGACTACTTTGCAGATGAGCCTGATTGCAATTTCTTAGCGGATGGACCAGCTATGGTGATTTTTTCGCATCAAGTAGTGGCATTACATTCAGGTGCTCTTTTGATAGTGATGGTATTGACATATTCATCGATGGCTTAGACACAATTTATAATGGTTCCTACAGAATAGTCGAATGCGGTGCGGATATAATTGGCATGGTTATTGTTTGTCTTAGGACCTGAAGTGGAGGGATTGTTCGAAACATGGTCTTGCAATGGGTTTTTATGAATAGTATGGTCTGTGTTTGATGCAAATTGTGGCCCACCTAATTCAATTGTGTGATTTTCAATGAGGTCTTGCACAATATTTCGCTGTTGTCGACAAGAGGATTTCTTATGCCATATAGCATGATGCTAATCACATAAAGCGTTGCCATCCCACCATGATGGTTTAAATTGTCCTGGGTCATATGGCTTAGAGTCTTCAAGTGTGATGAGATTGTTTTGAAGAAATTTCTTTAGGATGTCTTCAATTGGTTCCCCCAAGGCAATATATGTACATATTTTTGAGAATTGCCTTATTTGATGGGGTTGTCCTTGATTTTGACTGATTTGACTATTTTGATTATTTTGAATGGCATTAGCAAGAGGTTTCGATGTGGTTGTTGGTCTGTTTTGTAGCTGAGCTCCTTTAAGGGTAAGCATTGGACCTACTGTATTAACTGCCTTAGCATCAACAACGCCATCATTGGTAATGTGTTTATTCTTAACCCAATATTTATTCTTGTCTATAGGTGGGTTTGTGTTCATGTTTTTAGGGGCATATTTTAATTCTCCTTTAGCAATAAGATCATTCTCAAGTTGGACCCCCTTTTCAACTAGGTCTGTGAAGGTTGTGCAATAGTGAATTTGCAAGCCATATTTCAATGCGCTTAGGAGTGTTTGGACAAACATGTCAACTTTTTCTTTTTCAAGTATGTCAATGTGGCAACAACTTTCTAGGCTCATCCATATTTGGAAGAATGGGATAAATGTTTCACCAACGTCTTCTTGTGTAAGAGTGCGTAAGCTAGTGATGGAGATGTCTTTGTCAATGTTATAGGCATAATTTTTCACAAATTTGTCTGCAAGTTTGTCCCATGTTTTTATCCCCTTTAAAGTGGAAAACTATTCAAGTGCGGGTCCTATAAGACTCTTAGAGAAAAGTCTCATCAAGTAATTATGTTCATAGGCAATTTCCATGCGATTGGTTGTGAATTCTCGAGCGTGTTCAATGGGGTTTGTTTTTCCCTTATACTTGGTGAAATTTGGTGCCACATACCCTAGAGGGAATGGGGGCACATATAAACTTGTGTCAAAAGGGTATGGACATAGGTCATATGACATGTGTGACTTTTTTTTGAGCATTTGCATGTTTTCTATGGTCTTTTGCAAATGATCCACTTAGGTTGTCAAGGCATCAATTTGAGGATTATTTATTGCATCACACAAGGGAGTGATAGGAATGCCATGTGTCCCCATTTGTTGTGAAGAGATGTTCTAATTTTTTTGTGGGATATGTTGTTGTGAGATATATGACATGTTTTGGTTAGGGACATGTTGATGGGTATGAATGTGTGATGCATATGTAGGAATATGTCCTCCAGCCATTTGAGTTGATATTTGGGGAATGTGTTGTCTTGGAATATTTTGGTGTCCAAATGAAGTCATATGTTGTGTATTCTGATTGGCTTGTCCAAATTGGTAAAATTTCCCATGAGGAATGTTGGTTTTTTGACCTTGGGAAGTATTGGTATTAAGTTGTGATGAGGTGTTGACATTTGGTTGTGGTCCTCTAATAAAGATACGTCATTCACTTCCTCTGAAAGGATTGAATGAGGTACCAATGAAAAGATTTGATGATGAGGCACCCATGACACTAGATGAAGTTCCAAATAGAGGATTTTAAGAGCTTTCTCCCATTGACTAGGATCCAAAGGTAGCTCCAACTGATTGTGAGGATGGTGTTGGAATTCTTGGCATTGATTGTGACATGGCTTGTGACATGGTTGGTGTCCCTCCAAAAGATGTTGCATTAATTGAATTGGAATTGTTTTGATTGGTTGTGTCATTAGAAGTGGCATTAATTGTGCTTGTGACAACTTGTGAGGTGGCACCAACGAAAGCATTGCTTGTATTGTTTTGAGGTTGACTAGTGTTGGACATGTTTGTATTGATGTTGGCATCATGATATGGAGAGGTAGGTCTCAAAGAATTAATGTCAAAACCACGTGGCAATTTAACCCCTTGGTCCAAGAGCATGGCTAAATATCTTTGCGGGTCATGTAAGACTAAGTCTTCTACAAAGGAGGCTACATCAAGATTTTGCGATGCAGCTTCTAGGTCTCCCATAAACACATGTCCATGTTCGTATCTATGCATGAATGGTTCAAAGGGGTTTCGTGATGAAGATAGAATATTCATTTCACTAAAAGGATTGATAAAGGATGTGTCTTGGTTCATGTTTTGATTCATGTCATTGGAAAAGATGTAAGTGTTGTTGTTGTCTTGCCCAAAGTTAGCCATTTGTCTTCTTTTTCTTTGAAGCCTAGTCTCAACCATATAAGGAGTTGCTCAAATTAGAAAGAAGATGGAAAATGACAACTAGATGATGACACTATGTTTTTTTGAATTTTTGAAAATGTAATATGACAGTGTTGCATAAAGGAAATGACAAATGCCAAAAGGCAATAAGGACTATATTTTTGGATTTTTAAGAATAAGGTATGCAAAATGAGGACTAAGGTGATTCAAATGTTTCTAAGGTATGCAAATGTGAAAGCCTATTTTTTTGGAGGAAGGTTACTCAACCATTCTAGGCTTAATCTATGTCTCTATTGGGTTATCAAAGGACTTGATAATATAACTAAAGGACAAGATGACAAAGTGAGTTTTCCTAGCTAGACTTTTGAGTTGGAAAGTATAACAAGAAGGACAATGACTAAAGGAAATGATAATGAAAAAGTCCAATGACCACCTACTCTTGAAGGAAATGATCTTGCAAAGTATGGTGAGGTTTCCTAATCCAAAATATAAGAATGAAATGAGGACCTAATGACTAGTTTATGACTAAAAATGAAAATGATGGACCTAAAGGATGCAACTAGAATTTGAAAAGTTAAGCCTATGCAAGCTAAAGGTACAAATGGTTGAAGATTTGAGCAAATTTTCTTTTTGGTTTTTGACAGAGACTGCTGGAAAAAGATATCTAATGACAGATTGGACAAGTTTGCTTTCGGGTTTTGGTCTACAACAGTGCTTTAATTTTTGCTAGGAAAATGTGTCGTTCCAGGTTGCGAATGTGTTGCAGGTTTGCAAATGTGTTTCAAACTCAGTGAATGTGGCTCTATAGATGGCAGATGCGACTCGTAAAAGCAATTGTGGTGTTCTATAAAGAAAATGTAGTTCAAGACAGGCAAATGCATCGCCAAAGATGACAAATGCGGCTTAGTAGAGTGATTGCATCACAAAAAATGGCAAATGTGGCAAAGGAAGGTGAATGTGTTGCAACAGAATATGTCAAGTTTGGTTGCAATTTTGGTAAAATTTTGAAGTTGTCTGAAGTTGAATGTTTGTTTCCAAATCTGTGTAATGATGTTTGTTTGTTTGAATGTCTGAAAACACTTGGAAAATGTGATATTTTGTCTTGATCAAGCAAAAAGAAAACAAGTACACCCCTAGGTTAGGCAAGGACAATATTTGTTAGATTCCACATGGGTTTCCCCAATCTCACTTATTCTTAATGGATGAATCCAGAAGGTTGACCACACGAGCTCCCCCTTACAGTGCACTCACTTCTCAGGTCAACCAAACTTCCAACCCCCATAAATCTCCCATGGTGGGTTGATCACCTCTACAAAGAACTGTGAGAATGTGGATGCCTTCACAATGACCGTTGTTGCGCTAGCAAATAGATGAGATTTTGGCCACTAAACAAAAGTGTTCTAGTGAATACTTGGGGACACAACACCTCACGAGCGTATAGCAAGCCACTTAAGGCTTTAACCAATCTACTAGGTGCTCTTATACCTTTTACAAGAAAAGGATAGTACCCGTTTCCAAATGGAACTAAGGCCTACATATCATGAGGACTTGATAGTTTAGACTCATCCTTTTGTATACCGGTCCGAGTGAAAAATTGGTCAGAGTCATTCCCTCTTTCAAGGCAGGGCCTTCTAAGGTTCAAAAACATAAAATAGATGGATTTGGTTTTTTGATTACCTAATTTGCACAAGGTGAGAGCATAATAACCTACCACCTTCAACCACAATCAAGCAAAGTTCCTTGAACCTCCTAATTAAATCTAAGTGAGGCAAACAAATGTTCTTTTAAGAGCACCAATGGAAGTGTTTTCTAATCTAAAGATAACAAACACAAGAAGTTTTCTAAAACAAAAACCCTTGGAAATTCGAACCTGCAAAACCACTTGTTAGTAGTCTCAAAAAGAAGCCTTGGACCCATGAAAGACTCAAAGCCACATGCTGCAACAGCCCATTAGTGACCAAAAAAACCCCTAAACTAATAGATTGTAATGAGATATTAGGAAAATTTTGGAAAAAAACCCGAATGCAAAATTTTACTAGACAAATGTGTCAAAACAGAGTGAATGTGTCTCTCTGCAAATCAGATGCATCCTGAGTCTATATACTAGGGTCTGTCAAAACCAATGCGTCAATATGCAGAACATGTGTGTCATGGTCTACAGATGCATCGCTCTAAATGTCAAATCCATCGAGCTATTGGCAAATGTGTCTCTGTAAGTATCAAGTGTGATTCGAGTGTGTAGATGCATCATTTTATTGTATGAATGTGTCACGATGCAGTGTTTGCGGTGCTAGTAACTGCAAATGTGTTGTTTCATACCTATAGCTACAAAGTAGAGCAAAAAGTCGTACGAAAAAAAAAGTCACAATTTTGGCGACGAGTTCACCAATGTAACTATGGAAAATTCTTAGGTTAGCAAATTAGTGGCTAAATAAACTAAAACCCAAAGTAATAATGAAGCACAAAGAAGGAAATAACATGAAAACAAGAAAGATATCACCTTAAGTCTTCAACCTTCATGATTGACCTCCATTGCACCTTCTCTATTTGTTGCAATATGAAGTTTTCCCTTAGATTTTGAGTGAGCAATCTATGACTATGCGAAGACCAAAGTAAATGTTGAAGGATTTTATATGAAATGCAATACCAATCAACTGTGCAACTAGTTAGCAACTATGAACTATGACTAAAACATGCCAAAATGCCAAAATACTAAAACGAGGTATACCTAAGACAAGATTGCATAAGATGATCAAATGAAACCAAAATTGTCATTTTATAGAAATTGCAATTTTGAGTGAATGACCAAGATTGAAGATTGACAAGTGCCCTAGAATCAATGGACAAGATTCAATATGATAACCCACAATTAGGATTAGGGCAACATTAGGTCAAATTTGAAATGAATGGATAAGATTCAATTTGAGAAAAACAAATCAAGGGTTGACAATGCATGTGACAAAGAGATAAGATTGGCACAAAAAAATAGTCGCTAGAAAATTAAATAATATTAGAAATTACTTGATTTATGGAGGAATAAGACTATTTTGAATTAAAATTAATTTAATTCAAAAGGTGGGGTCACATGACGGTAACTAATTAGTTTGAATTATTTACTAAAATGACAAGGTGGACAATAAATAAATAAATTTAAGAATTTATTTAATTATAATTAAGAAGACTTTCAAGAGCTAATGGCGTATTTAAATAAATAAATAATCTGATTTATTTATTTAAATAATGAGAAAGAAATAATGGACAGAGATAATTTCTTTAATTATGGACAGACATTAGAACGTATTAAATATATAAATAGAATTTATTTATTTAAATAATGAGGAAGAATAAAAAGACATGAATTATTTAATTAATGGTCAAAAGTGGACCAAGGACATAATTAAAATGTCTTAATTATGCTAGGAAGAAAATGGTGAAAATAGAGTTTGCAGGTCTAGGTCATTTTTATGTGTCTACAATTTCAACTTATATATTTTCAAAGTAGAATTTGAATTGATTGTCAGCACAATTTAAGTTGGTAGAAGTTCAAAAATAATAAGAAAAAATTTAAACAAAAATAACTTTTAAAACTTAAGTGTTTACTATAGTATCAATTTGTGGAAGTACAAAGATTCAGCAAACATTGGCCAAAATCAACAAGTCATCATGTCTCTCCACTTTGCAGTCTTTCAAGGACATAAAAAAAAATGATAAATTTAAAAGCCTTTATAAAGGTGGAATTGTGGAACTTGTGGACATGAGGAAGGTCAAAAATAAAAGGTTTCTTATATGTACTAAAGTTCCACAAAGCTTTATATTAAAAAGAAAACAAACATCAAAGGGTTGTAGTTCAATTGGTTGAGCATAATTGGTGAGGATGATAGTATGTTCCTTGATTATGTCATCTATCAAGATTCAAACCCTTGGAGGCACAATTGGACCAAGTTCGAAACTTGGATGACTTTGATGAATGAGATCCTCCTACTCATATTAACTTTGGTGAAGAATGACTTCTAGTTTAGATATATTGCTTACTCATCATGTTATAATCTATTTATTCAAAAATAAAATAAAATAATTATATAATATAATTGTTCAAAAAACAAAAAAGAAAAATCAAAATATAAGTAGAATAATCCATGCTCGTGCAGATATCTTTAAAAAAAAGGTCCTTGTCGTCTCTGCAATCCTGCACAAACAAGAAAACAAACAATATTTATAGAAGAATAGTGATCCCACGGAACGCCATGATTGCAATTGGCAGAAGTGAGCCCAACGTCCATAATCATTTCTAGCATCCTTCCTACTTGTGCCCGTGCCAGAATTGTGCTATGTTTAGGGAAAAATGTGCTGAAAATGTGTAAGCATAGACAAGGCAAGTGACTATCTGGCAGAAATGCCTGCAGAAAGAGATGTCCAACAAAATAAAATGATTGCAAACATAAAATGGATTAGCTGAAAATGTTTTTGTTGAAACCTTTAAGCAAATACAACTGGCAACCCATTTTCCTGTGTATGGATGTCAATGCATTGTTCTAAAGCTCCCAGTTAAAATTCCATTATAATTTCTGCATTCATGGAACAAGATTAAAATGGTTGGTTTAATTGGGGTCGGAAAGAAGAATGGAGGTTCTTAGGAGAGATCCTTGATGCAGCTACTAAGACTGCCCAAGCTACTCATCTGGATGTCATCTTACTATCCGCAATTTGTGATCATAGCAAGAGGAATTCTGAGTCTCCACGAAGATAACTGTGCAGGGATGAGCATATTTTATTATGCTTATTCCTGAGAAATTGATAATATTTTATTTTAAAAACATTTGTAACCATAAACAAAGGGTGTTGAGCAATTGCAGGAGAACTGGAAATATTCTCCTGTAAAATATAAAGTCTTATGCTGTTAAAAGGGTTCAATAACTAGAGGTCGAGTTTAATTATTTATTTTTGTGAATCACATAGCAAGTTGCAGAGGGAATTTCTAACGACTTTAAGTGAGCCCATCTATAAAGAAATAAGAAAATTTCAAAGGAACTTTGTGTCTTCAGACTCTTCTAGTGATTTTGTGTCATTCTCAAGTCTAATGTGAATTCTTTTTTTTGTTGATTCTCTTTGTATAAATGTAGGGAAATAGTTGAAATTGTGGGTTCACTTTTACAGAAACGTGGTGAATGGTTTATGATTGTTCTCTCTCCCATTCTTAATGAATTTTCATGTCATTCTTAAGTCTAGTATAGAAAGTATTATTTCATTACTTTTCATGTGTTCCATGAAAAGTATTAAGGGATCGAATCTTCATCCTTTTCTGATGATGGTGTGAGTCCAAGGTTAAACTTTGTTTTCTATTTAACTCTACATTCTCTTCCTTTTGTTTCCATTATTTTTTCATTTGTTCTTAAAGAATTCACAAGTGATTTTCTTACATTTCTCATCTAGGGTTTCTCTATATGTGTTTTCCATTTTTTAATTTTGTATCTTTATCTACTACTCAAATAAAGTACACAAAATCTTAAATACCCTCATCTTACAAAGGATCTTCCCTTCTCAAATGTAGAGGAAAATCACTCATTCAATGGTAATTTATCCAACTCTTGTGAACACATATCACTACCCATTCAGTGATTCACATTAATCCTAGCAAAATATTAGTGATATATTTGTTTACCAATATCGAAGACAATGGTGAAGGATGTGTAGTCCATTAATCCCTCTACAAATGACTTGTGAATCCTTAGAGGGTATACAATGGTGAAATTGAATGTGATTTTGAACCATGAGTAGGATTTTGAAATTTACTAAATATTTTGATGGTGAGGGCATAGAAATTGAAGTACATTTAAGGCATACATCCACTTTCTCCTTGAAATTTAGGCATGCAATTACCTCTCCATTAACAATCATAAATTCCAACAATTACATGCATTGATTGTGGATAATTCAAATCAACCATATCTAATATTTTGTACTTCTTTAGGGGACACTCCTACACTATTGATAGAACATTAACTCATGTTGTTTTCAACTTTTTATCTTTCTTTTTGTAAAAGTAAGAGCCATGGGCTCATTGTTATGGTTAGATTTGGTTTTGTATATTCTTTCTAGTGATCCTTGTATATGGAATTAATTTTTAGTTTTCCTCCTTTTAATCCCTAGAGTGGTTGTAGTTAATGTGTCACAAGCTCTCTAGCTTTTCATGGAAAACTACACAAAAACTTGAAGTATTCAATATTTATGAAAATTAGATTGTATCTATCCTTCATCTATAATTTTTTATGGATAAATAATTATTTTTTGCATACCTTTGGGGTATGTGCAGGATCATAGTATGCCAAACAAGCCCTTAAGTGGCAATGAAAATTCAGAACAATTAAAGTTAGGCAACTTGATGTAAAAATTTGAATAAGTTATCTATATTATTTCAAAAACATGTAAGAATAGATTCTGTGGGAAATTGAATGTAGTTTCTAAACTACTAGGTTTATTTTTTTAAACAAAATCTATTTGGTGAAATTTAAAATTTCAATGGGTATTACTTAAA
>VDFB02130396.1:0-55918 GCA_007258455.2 Sequoia sempervirens
GAAATGCCGTCGTGAGATGCTCCTCCATCGTGAAAATATTTATTTTGAGTCTCTTCTTCAGGTTCCGTTCAATATAACTGACTTTGACTGACAAACTATTGACAAAACTCCATGCTTGACATTGCCCAAAACGGTATTTTACAACATTTTAGCGAGGTTTAGACTTTAAAATGCAAAATGCCTTAATGAAGCAAAAAATTTGGTTTGGGTACAACATTAGGCTCCGTCTGGTGACCATGTCGGATACCTACGGCATAGGAGAACCTAAGAATCTCAGTGTTAAGTAGACCAGTGTTTTATAATTGGGCATTGGAGTCGGGATTTTCCCTAATTCACCTAAAACTTGGAATTTCCTAAAAACTTAACCTAGAAATCACCTAAAACAAGACTACTTAAATCACCTAAAACACGACAAAACGTCACGAAACGGGGAAATACAATACGACATAATGATAAAGCATAAAAATTACTTAAAGAAAACTAACTCCACCTCCGAAGAGATGAAGTGCTTTGAATATTATTCGCTGCATGGCAGCGAGAAGAGCCTCCCACCAATGTCGTTTCTGCCTGAAAGGCTTGACTTCTCTTCTGATGGGAATTGCAGGAGGCAATCCTTCTGGAATGAAGATTCTAAGGTATTCATATATCCATGCAAAGGTACTCTGACAAAAGTCAGAATATGATGCAAATGGGAAATCTAATATTCCTGAGACATTAGTTCTGTTGTAGTCCATCCTTGGAATGTTGAATTCTTCAAACCAGTCTATCGAGTTCCAAACTCGATTTCTGTAATGCCGAAGGTGATCTTTTCTGATCTGATAATATCCTTTAACTGGCTCATTGATCAACTCTACATCACCTTTAACACATAGGAGTTTGATTCCCATGTCCTCGGCATCTTTGAGGCCTTGCAAAAGCACCTCTTTCTCAACTTTAGTTAATTCCAATTGCAGGAAATGTGCAACTGGGTTCAACTGTTTTTTAGGGGATATGATCAATTCCCCTTCTTCTAAAAATGTATCTGAACAATCTCCATCGAACTGTATTGTCCATGACTCTATCTCCTCTGTCGGTCTTTTTTCAGAACAAACAATGTTCTGGTCTTCAACTTTTATTTCTGACAGAGTTGCACAATTACCAGGACCCGTTTCAGGCTTTGCTTCTGTTGGAATAGATGACTTGACCACTGCCTGTTTCTTTGCAACTTTGAGAATTTGATCTACTTTTTCAGGATGATTTTGAAGATATTCCAGTTGCGAGATTTGTACCTTGGTCTTCATCATGGAAGCTACGATGTCAAAATTTGCTGAAGACGTCTCTTGAGCAACTGGCATAGTAATCGCATGTGAAGGTTTGGGTTTAGAAGTGAATGGCACTTCTTCACCCTCTTCGTTTGATTTCCGCCTTTCTTCTTCTTTCTGTGCTTTGAAGTGTTGATCACGTGTAAACACAGGAGGAGTGTACTGACGGTATTCTTCTTCTTCTTCTTGATTTACGGGTTCTTCATCAAAGTATCCCGCTGCGGAGTCGCCATCGAAGTTGTCCATTTGTGGTAAAACAACCTTTGAACTTGGTGTTGGTACAAAACTAGAACTGGGAGCAACTTCAGTGTATCCCATGATTTGGATCATTCTCAGGTTCTCTGGACATGTGGATCCGGTATGTTCATTAGTGTCATGAAAAGGACAAAATACTACACTGTGTGCAGCCTCAATCATTGATCTTGGTGGAGATGTTGGCAACCGTGGCTGAAGATTGTCTCTCTTTGGCTGGTACGGTTGTTGAACTGGAGATCTGATAGAATCTGTTTTCATCAAGCCAGAAGTGATCATATTATCTTCCAACTCAATGGCGTGTTCTTGTGCACTCTTCAACTCTGTTGCTTTGGCCGTCTTCAGAAAGAAGGCTATCTCTGATGGAAGAGCATTTATGAAACAGCTTATCAGAATCTCCGGTGACGGATCGAATGTAGAAGAAATTCTTGCAACAAGACGATTAAATCTTGCTACAAAATCCCTCATGTGTTCTTTGTGCTCCATCTTTGAATTTGTGAGCTGGGCAAACATTCCGCCTATCTCAGTTCAAGAGGTTGAAGCTGTGCTAGCTAGATTCATTGATTTTGTAGCCAAGGAGGAGAGTGGAAATGCCTTTTTGGATGATAACCTTCTGGAGGATTGATAGTGGGCATTAATTGCCTTTGCTATTTCTTCTGGCTCATTTATTGTACCACTCCTCATTCTGGCAGTTTTTAGGGTTAGGGCTTATGTGGCTTGATCTAAGCCCTCCATTTGATTGTAATCTGAGCCGTCCGTTGGACTGGGCCATCTATAAAAGGGGCATCCCCCCTCATTTGTATCTCATTATACATTCATTAGATTAGAGAATAGAATAAAGAGATTGATAGTTGTGATAGCTTAGCATTAGTTTGTTAGCATAGCTTTAAAAGGAAGGAAAGCTTTCTCATTGAATGCTTTGTAAAAGGTTGTTGTGAACACTCTCTCAATAAAAAAAGCTTTCATTGATGATGTCCACATCTCTTGTTGTGAGTAGCTAACAAGGCTTTTTCGTCCTTCCAAATCACTTAGTAGTGTAAAGTAGAATAAACTTCATTTCATGCAAGTAGATGTTAGTTGTAGATTGTGGTGTTTGATCAAGGCAGCTTCGTTCAATCCATACCACTAGCAGCTTGTTGACGGGAAGTTTGCATTGTGTGGTCGACTGGAACACTTTATAAGCTTAACTTCGGTTATGATTCACGTCTTGGCATGCATCGTCCTGATGGTGTTTTTATGTTGAATTGTGACTTGAAAACTTCTTGCTGCTCCCTTGAAGATTGCACCGACTTTGTATAAGCTGTCCAATGCGAGGTGAAGCGAAGTCTAGTTGAAATTTTGCTGAAATATATCCCACGTCCTGCTTAGACTTTCTAAATCCTGCACTCATTTCAATTCAGTACATTTTTGGTTAGTATAGGAAACATGTACCTCAGCGCCAAATCATCCGTATTGCACGAAAATCCCCTTCCATCATTAATCTGCTGTCAGTTGCCATGAACTTGTGAACAATTGTGTAAGTCCCCTCATGAAAACAAAAAATCACAACGAACCGAAGGTATTCCATTGCATTGTAGGAACTTTGAAGTTGAACGTACAATCTCTCTCACAATCTTAGCATACAGAATACTTTGATCAAGAGAGAATGGAGTAGACTTTGGATACTTTGTTCTGCTGATTGGTGCGGTCACAAAAATCACATGAACAAGACTCACATTTGGTTGGTATATGGCTACCACACCTTAATCAGCATAGGCGCCTCAAATAACTAGGTTCTTTATGTAGTTTGCATACTTATAACAGCATTTAGATTCATGATTAGTGTTGCCATTAGAGTGACTGTAGCTCTCTGTTGTAGTTGCATATTGGTAAAGACTTTATAGGTGCATACCATTTCATGTTTGTAGCCAAGAGTCTTGGCCTTGCATTAAGCATTGTATTTGGTCTTTGGAGACAAATAAAGAGACATCATTTGCAAGCCATTTACTTGTCAATATTGTCATTGCTATAGTTTTCATGCCAACTATTTGTATAAATGTCTACAAGCTGAAAGTTATCATTTGCACTCTTAGTTTTCATACCAAGTGTTTGTGAAAATGTCTCTTGGCTATAGGTGTGCATTTGCATTTCGAAATACATGTATATACATTTGAAAAATACCAAATAAACTGCATTTCATCTTAAATACTTGTCTAGTTGTCTTCACAATCATTTCAAAGCATTTACATCATTGGCAAACATCAAAAATAAATTCATAGCAAATTGAAAACTCAGAATCAACAAGTAAAGAGTTTTAAGAGAAGTGTTTGATAATATTCCTTGAGGCAAACTTAGGCCAAATTTTGCTAGGAATATTATAGTGGTTTCCAAAAGGTGAGCATTGTCATTTTGGTCTATCCTTCTCCTTTAGGTGAAAAATCCTAAAGTGTTAGAGGGCTCTTAGCTACCAAGATCTTTGTTTCACTTTAGTGAACCTAACGTTATTCCTTGAGGGCAAAAATTTGGATCAATAGTTGCAAGGAATATTACAAATAGAAAAACATTTTTCAACATCTTTAGGCTTCAGGCTGCATATCACTCTCCCATCCATTGATCGTATTTCTCGTGTGGTAGGGTTATAATGCTTAATGCAAGCAATTACAAACTCCACGCTCTGTAATGTGTGATGCAGCCTCAAGCATTCCAGATTGCTCGATGTTCTGTAAAGTGCACTGGTCTATGCCTTACAGCCTTTCTGAGTCGACCTCTAGGTGTACTTGATGCAAGTCAGTGTCCATCGTTTTCAGGAAATTATGAACCAAGACCATTTTGGTCTTGTATTGTACTTGGGAGAACAACATTATGAAAAACTTAAAGATCAACTGTGCACACGACACTGTTCAGGTAACTTTTTGAAGACCCTTAAAAATAACACCTGTTGAGAAGTATTTTTCCGAAAAAATATGACACATGGGTTTTGTTCGTGCTTCAATGCTGAACAAACCCAGTTCGTTTGATTTTCAAATCTGTGACCTATTCGGAAATATCCCTAAAAATAGGGGAAACAAGTTTGTTGTTTCTGGAAAATTCAACAAGTGGGTTTTGTTGGAAAAGCTGTGCTAATCATACCCAGTTGGTCAAATTTGTGATTGCTTGTTGTTTTCTGGGACATGCAAGAAGATCTAAGACAAGAAAAGAGGTGAAAGACAAGAAGAAGATTGGAAGTTATCAATTGTGTTTCTAGAAAAATGATGCCTTTTGGTGCAACCTTTGATAAATTATCCCTTTGTGTAATTGATCTTCAAAAATATGAAAAGACGTCTTGGAGAATAAATTGTTGTTTTAGCCTTCAACCTACAAAGAAATATAATGAAATATGATGCCTAGGCTTGATATATAATGATTGAAGCTTGAATGCATTAAGTTTGGGCACCAACTCTTGATTGAGGAGTTAATTTGCCTGATCTGGAGTTCCCAACATTGATTTCCACCAATTTGGGGAGGTTTAGACATGAGAAGCCTTCAAAATATATAACTCAAGTCAATAGATCTTGCTTTGATTTTTTAGGCATCCCTATTGAGGAGTTGAACAATTTTTCATTCTTTTTTGTGATGAAATGCCTCTGTTCGATCCCTGACTCTAGTTGTTCAGTTGATCTTGAGCTGTTGCTAATAGATCCATTGTTGAGATGGAACAACTCTGATTAAGTGTTCCTGGGAGCTGCAAATCTCAAAACTTGAATTTGATGCCTTTAATTCAAGGGTGCCTTTTCCCAGCAGGGGCGCTTTTAGCTTCAGACTTAGTCAATTTTCTTGAGTGTTCTTCAATTCTTTCATTTTGACCCTCTGTGTTATGATTTGAGATCACCACTGACTGATGAGTCTGATGATCTTGCTGAAACATGGGATGGATAACCAGCTTAGTCCTAGAAAGGATGTCTAGCTTTGTGGATTGTGAAATTTGATTCAGTTACTTCAAAAGCATGGGCGACCTTGGCTTGCAAGGGCGCTTTTGGCTTTTTGACTTGTGATTTTCATGTTGCAAACCTTTTACGAATGGTCCCAGTTTGATCTCTATCATCGGATGTCTGATTCGTCTGTTGTCTTTGTTGATGGTGTCGTTGTTGAGATTGATCGAAACGGAGGTCATCTTGGAGGTCACTGAGTAGACAACATCTAACTACCCAAAAAGATGGGCACCTTTTCCCAGTAGGGGCGCTTTTCCTTAACACTTAGCCAGTTTCTCCATATTCTTCATTCAGCGTCCACCTTTGGTGTTTTTTGCTTAATCTCTGCCTATGAGTGCTTGACAGGTCCTGTGGACATGTAGTTGGATTGATTGCGAAGCTGAGAGAGAGCTGAATAAATGTCTTGTAGAAAGCAATTGTTAAAAACCTCATCAGGTGACTCAAATTTAAGGGCGCCTTTTCCCAACAGGGGCGCTTTTGTCTTGATATGCATTGATTTACCTTCCATTTTGCATGCTCTAACAATCAACAGTTGTTGTCGTTTGATGTGTCTTGCAGGCTCGTTTATAGGTTCGTTGCAAGGTTGAGCTGATGTCGGAGAGATCACCTAAAGAAAAGTTCATCCAAAAGTGATATCTGGATCATCTAGTTCAAGGGGGGCCCTGGTCAGCAGGGACACTTTTTCTCATGTTTTAATTGCATAGCCTCCTTGGTTGCAAGGCGTGCTTTTTCTAGAGTTAGTCAATTTTTGGCGTTTTCAATTTTGAAAATCCCCCCTATCAGATAGCATCTTTTTTGAGTATTTCTGCCATGGATTCTTCATTGAAGCTTTTGAGGCTTAGCTTTCAGCACCTAGTACTAGCCATTCTGCCATTAATGGTTGTGGAGCTCCTAACTTTCTTCTTGAAAAATGAAAATAGACCCACCAGAGTAGAACAAACTTTTTGGTGATTTTGACTTGACTAGTGTGATTGTGAAGTCAATTTATCCTATGTAAATCATTTTCAATCAATTCTAGAAAGGTTCTATGTTTAGGGGTTTTCCTAAAAACAGGGGTACGAAACCCTAATTTTCAAATTTTTGCACATATGTTCCTTGATGTAAACCCACAAAAATCCTATGTTTGGTTTGACCCAAAACATACTTTTGACAACAATTTTACATGGTTTAACTCATTTTAAGCATTAATGTCTTATTGAAGCAAAAATTTATTTTGGGTACAACACAAGGCCAATTTAGAGGGTTGATACCGTTGGAATTCTGGGTGCACAGCGAGCTCATAAGTGTTTCTCATAGTTAGAGTGTTCACAATCAAACTTCGCAGTTTTATCATACAAATACTCTTTCATTGAGAAGAATCAAGAAAAGCATCAAAAGTGTAAAGCTGCAAAAGAAACAGAGGCCATCTCTTCAGTTATAGAGCCACCAAAGTTACCAATTAGTGAACTGCTAGTTTAAGTGTGTAGATATTTCCAAGATTGCTCAAGTTGCTGACAAGTAGTGAATTAACTGTTAAGGCATGTGACGATCTCCGGATGATGAGGCAGTTAACAACTTATTGGAGGAGTTGATTGCTCATAATCACAACTAGTGAACTACTAGTCATGGACGTCCCACCTTTTCAAGATAGACATTAGACACATCAGTTAACTTGATGCCTCTTTCCAATCTAACTCGTTTTCCCATCAATCGTGCATGTCTATTTTGGAGATACCTATGTACATATGGAGTTCTAGTTTAGTTTAGAATCAGTTAACTGAAGTAGTTTTTCTAGTTAATTGTTAAGTTACTTGCATTTAGATATAGGAATAAATCTTGCATGTTGGCAAGAATTCAATGTTAACTCAAGGAGATTTTAGGGTTTCCTACTCCTTTGAGCTTCTATAAATAAGAGCATCTCGCTCATTATTTCTTTAACTTTTTCTTGTGATAACAAATTGTTGTGCCCACCTTGCCTGTAATATTGCTATTCTGTATTGGTTCACTTTGTTTTAATATAAAGCTAGTTTGATTGTTTATTGTGTGTGTCTCTCATTATGCAATTTGTTGTCCCAAATTTATTTGTGTTTCAATATTCTTTCTTTCAATCTACACCTTGGATAGAATATTTTACCTCCTTGGGAATTTAGAGATAAGATTATCGTTTGATGTTGTTTATAGTAATCTTGTTTTCAGCCTACACCTCGGATAGAGTATTTTACCTCCTTGGGAATCCTAAGAACTAGTTTTCCTTTTCATGTTTGTTTCTAGTAATCTTATTTCCAGCCTACACCTCGGATAGAGTATTTTACCTCCTTGGGAATCCTGAGAACTTGTTTACCATTTCATGTTTTTTTCCAATAACCTTTATTTCAGCCTGCACCTTAGATAGAGTGTTCCACCTCCTTGGGAATCCCAAGATAGAGTTTATCATCAACAATTCCCAATTGCTCCTAATTCCTCTTGCTCTGTTTTTCTAGAGGAGATAGGATAGTTTTAGCGTTAGCCTAGTTGTAGTTAAGATCTGCGAAAACTAGAGAAAACCTTAGCTGCAATGTATTTGGTTTTATAACCTTGTGCCTCTACCAGCTGAGTAAAAAAGATAGGAACTTAGATTACTTTACTTTTTACGCATATCAACAAAAGAGGGAGCTTCCCCTCCTAATTTAGCAGTTAATATTGTGCATAGCTGTCCATTTCCAATATGCACTCCAAAGGTGCGAATTGAAATGTCAACACCTACAAAGAGTAGAACAAACTTTTTGGTGATTTTGACTTGACTAGTGTGATTGTGAAGTCAATTTATCCTATGTAAATCATTTTCAATCAATTCTAGAAAGGTTCTATTTTTAGGGGTTTTCCTAAAAACAGGGGTACGAAACCCTAATTTTCAAATTTTTGCACATATGTTCTGTTGTGACCTTTTCACACATCGCCCCATTCAAAATGGGGACCCATAAATTTTTGCTCCATTCTGGTCTTTTGGCTTTGGTTTTGTCTCTCGTTCTACTTCTTTTCTACTATCTGCTTTCCGGGGATGCTCCCGTCTGCAAACTTTAACGTAAAATTTGGCCAAGTCTGGTATTAGGGTTTCACATCTTTAGGTCACTTTGGGGTCAAATTGAGTTGGTTGGTCAGCTTTTGAGCCTAGCACTACTATTACAATGCTTCCAGCAAGTAACCCCTAAATTTTCACTGAGTTCTGCTGACTTTCTATTTTTAGTAAGTGTCGACTTGGGGTTGATTTTCTCGAGATTTTCACATTTTGACAACTCCATTACATTCTGAACACTTCAAGTTCATTTCTGACAAAATTTGAGCAAAAACGGACGACTTGCTATTTTTAGCAGTCTAGCTTCTAGAGCAAATTCCAGGGTCCACATGTTACACTTTCTGATGCATGTCTGGAGATTCTTTCTGGGTTTTTCGAGACCTTTGCAGTGATATAACATGCAAAGCAGGATGGTGACTTTCAGCATTCGACCTTCGGAGGCCGATATTAGGGTTTGCATGCAAACTTTTTCAGCGCATGTCGGCATATTCTCTTTGGGTTTTCAAAGAGCTTCGCGATGATGTAACATGCAAGTGTAACCGGTCACTTTTCGGAAACTTACTATTTTTAGCCAGTGCTTGCATGTTGGAGATTTTTTTGGGTTTTTCTGGGTTTTTCAAGATTTTTCGGGCAGTGTGACATGCAAAATCATCCAGTAGCCAGACGGTCACTTTTTCGGCCACTTTCTATTTTTAGTAGGCACCACTTAGGCAACTGCTCAACACTTCAGAACTGCAAACTGATCGTCATGCAACTGAAACAAGGTCAAACGGAGCTCGTTTGAGGAACATGCAGAAAATTAGGGTTTCGAGCTTGAGAGCTAAAAATGAGGAGCCTGACATCAAAATGTCCAAAACTGAAATATCCATCATGATCAGTATCCTTTAGAGAGTCCGCTGGCAAAATTTGAAGACAATCGGAGCACTTACTATTTTTAGTAAGGTATTCTCGGCGCAGGCTAAAAATAGAAAGTCAATCTCAGGTGCCAGCGCAGACGGGCAAGTTCATCAACGAGGAGCACTCTGTCCGAATTTCAAGTCAAACGGAGGTAAGGAAGTCTTAGAATCCAGCACTTACTATAAATAGTAAGTCACTTCAGAAGCAGCCAAAAATGGCAGGTCAACATCAAATCTCAGCAGGTACAAGTCAAACATGTGATGAGGGATCCGTGGCGCGAATTTCAAGACAAACTGAGTTGCAAAGAATGAGAAATCAGATAATTGCTATTTTTAGCAGGTCGAAACAGAGAAATTAGGGTTTCCTAAAATCAAGGGCAGAACGGGATAGTCAAGCAGAAGCAGCATCCAGCTACGATCACCACGCTTCAGCCATTCAACCCATGAAATTTGAAGACTTTCTGAGCAATTTCTATTTTTTGGCAGGTTGCTAAAAATAGCAGGTGTAAACAGGCATCGGGCGTCAACAACACAAATCAGTTGAAATTCAGAGCAGGGCGAAAATCAAGCTTTCTGGAGTCAGAATTCAGTTGACGGTGCGAAATTCAAGGAACTTTCCAAAAATAGAAAGCTAGGGCAAGCCAGGGGCGACGTGAATAAACCACTTCAAATCAGGCGAAAGCCGTGAAAATTCCTCTAAGTTTGAGAAATGTGAAGTTGGCATGGTCAAATGCGCCCTTGGAGTTGAAGGTTGTCGAAATTTTTCTAAGGCATCAAGATTGGAAGCTCCTATGGTGAAATGCGCCTCACCTTGCATAATGACTTGAAAAAGTTTCTAACTCCTCAAAATTTGAAGCAGAGGCCTTCATATGCGCCTTGACTTGTGAAGAGGGTGACTAAAAAGTTTAAGTATTGTAAATTTTGAAACACACTACCCCAAATGCGCCTTAGGAAGAGAAAGGGGTCATGAAATTTCACTAAGGCACTTTGTGCTTGTAATCGTTCATGCTCTTGGATACTTTTGGTTGGATGATCTACAAGACTTTGTGCTTGTAATTGTTCATGATGTTCTAAGAATTGCTGCGTCTAAGAAGACTTTGTGCTTCTAACGTAACAAACAATATACTCTGCACAGATCCAACATTGATAAAGCTACGAAACGACTTTGTGCCTTCGTGAGCTTTCCCTTTTACTTTATTTTGTCTATTGTTAATTACTTCTGGTATCTCTACGCTTCGCTTTGACGAGATAGAGGTATTGGTATTATTGCTAGTTGTTAGTTTAAGGTTATCAAGAATTGTGAACTTCCAACGGTGAAGCATTGTAAACATCTTCTCTGAAAAAAGAGAGAAGGATGAATGTAACACACCCCCCCCACTCCGTAAGTTTCGTGTACATTTTGTAATTACTTGTTTGTTTTACTATCGCTTCTGTTAGCAGTAAGAAGGGCGCCTCCCCTTTACGAGAGGAGAGATTCACATCTCACATAGCTGTGGCTGAAGTCCAAGTTGTGTAATCTATCGAAAAGCTGATTACATAATTTTCACCCAACAGAAAGTTGGCATAATCCTTGACTGTACAATTTGGAATGATTGTTGTGACAAGGCCGCACACCTGGCAAGAGTTTGAAAATCTATGTTGATTTAAAATAGACTACTAGTTGATTATTTTTGTTTGTTTTCAACCTTGTTAAGGGGTTCCTATCATTCCTAAGTCCTAACAGGTTGTACTAGTCTAAAAGTCTGTTGTAGAAGTTTTTAAAAATGCCGTACAACTGAATATTCTAGTTCAGACCACCAATCTGCACATTAGCGATGACAACATCTTATATGAGTGTTCAGTTTAACAGCTGCTGCAAGTGATTTTTGAGGTTTGTAATCCTCTTTTTAGATGTCTGTACCAACTTCCATATGGGATCATATAGTTTTGGGTTTGTTGTACTTGTTTTATGAAGTGAGCATATTCATTGATTAAGGCTGCAATTCAGTTTTCTGATCAGTTTCAGAACTGCAGACCTGCAAATATGTCAGCAACAATTTTTTAAGGAAGCTCACTTAATCTGGTAAAATTATTCCTTGTAATTGTTCTCACTGTTTGATAAAATGCTCTTGTTCATGTTGATGGATAATTGTTTGACAAAATGTTTGAATATAATTGTTGAAGAAAAATAATTGTTTTCCTTTCCGTATTGCAAACCAAATGATTTACCACTGGTATTTAATATTTTGAAGATCCTAGACAGTTCACTACTGGATTCTAGTTAATCATTGTAATAGATCCTGGTCAATTTATTTGTTGGTCCTATTTTACTTTCTGTACATTTTTTGCCTTGCAAGGTGTGTATCAGAATCGAGTGAATTAGTCCACCATTTCGGTTTTGACACAATTCTGCTTGCATTCTGTCAATTTGACTTTATCCGAATTCACATTCATTATTATCCAGTTTGGCTTGATTGATTCTACGATTCGCTTTAAGTGTAAATTGGATGGCCAGCAGCCAATATCTTTCATGTAATTCCTTGTCCTCATTCTAATGTCCATATGCTCTCACTTTTCCCACTTTGGGTACTTAGTGATAAATAAGAGTTAGAATTTGAGTGGTCACAAATTTTTATATGGATTTGAGCTAATGCCCTACGGGGGTTATTACACTCCTCAATTTGGCTGTTGGAAGTAGACTATGGGTTGCTCCAAATAGATTGTGAACTACTCCAAATGCACTGTAGGCTCATTTTAAATGCACTATGGGCTCCTCTAAATGCACAATGGCTGCTACAAATCTGCACATGCACAATTTAATCACCATTCGCTGCCCAAACCTATTGGCTGTGTTTTTCTACTATATCTTTTCTTTTTCCCCTATGATCTATTTTTTCCCTGGTTTATAGTTGCAAGTGATAGTCTTCTTCATTTAAATGTGTTTGTTTTCTCTTTTTATGGTTTAGAAGTCAAAATTTTTAACTTTTTCTTTTGCTTTTTAGAAGTCTGCAGGCCCTAGATGGCCTAGCTCCACCTAAGACTCAGTGAGTCTGTCTACTATGGCGCAAACCTGCATACTCGCATACAGAGTTGTTTCCTTTCCATCTGGAACATGTATTTGGATTCATGCTTACATTGTGATTCAACATTATTTGATTTTTAGAATTTCATTGATAAGGAATGAGAATAGACAAGAGAGCAAATATAATTGCCTTGAATCTTAGGCAGTAATGACTGACACAGACTACATGCATACATATGTTGTGATTTTTTTATGAACATTTCATGCGAGATGAACACTTGAAATATAAAATGTATGGTAAGAATAGAAGGAAGTCATGAGTTGTCACTATGATTCTCTTAAGCAATAAGATGTCTTTTATGTACCAACAGAATTCAATATGACTGTATGTAGGATATATCACGTTCTAGATTGTCTTTTGTGCTTGTGAAATGCAGAGCAGTGATCAACTTTCATGAATAAGGTTTCTGCATTATGAAAAGTCTTAGGCAGACATTTTGTAAGTTGATCTTATTAATGCACAGATGTATGCTCTTTTGTGCACAGAAAAAAGGATACGTTATAGATTTTAAAACCTAACCAGTTTCTTGAATTAGGTACCAACAATGTATGTCAGGTTACTGCAAGGCTATGATGTTATGGATCCTGAATCCCAGAAGGCTTCTGCAGCTGCAGCACGTCAATTGCGTCTCATGGTAAAGAAAAATAGTCTTTTTTTAATCTTATTTTCTAGTTGAGTGTTGAGTGGTGTAGATATATATATTGTTTAGTAGTTTCACCAAATGCTGTTTAAAAATACTTGGAAACAATATTAAAAATGTCTTGATTTTCTGGGTTCAACCAAAGGAAACATATTAAATACTGTCTTCTTAATGAAGACAATATTGATAGGCGAAGTTAGATATTGCCAATTTTTTATTGTATCTTTAATCTTTTCAAATGGTTCTTTTAAAAATGGAAGTCATATGTGCTACAATGGCCTACCTTCTGTTGCTTCAGATGTGTGGCTCATCTGCTCTTCCTTATCCAATCATGGAACAATGGGAAAGAATCACTAGTCATCGGCTTCTGGAGCGTTATGGCATGACTGAGGTGAGTAAGGAGCTTAAAACAAATTTTCTCCAAAATCAACCATTTTAGTAATGCCATTAGTAATGCATTCTATCTCTTGAATTATTCGACTCATCTGCTGCAGTTTGGAATGGCACTTACAAATCCTCTTAATGGAATCCGAAAAGGAGGAGCAGTTGGGAAACCACTTCCTGGTGTGCTGGTACTCTCCAATTTTTTCCTATTACAACTTATTAGGTTATTTGTAGTAATTTTGAAATAAAAAGATTTTCCTAACCTGTTATGTTAGGCATGAATGAAATTTTATTTTACTGGTTGGAATTAAATTGGTTTAATGTTCTCAATATAAATATTATATGTAATGGTTAACACGGCTAATAAAATTAGGGTCATTTTCTCTTTTAATCCATACTATATGTGGGACAATGGAAACTTTTCTCAATCCTTCAAGTTCTTCCTCCAATGAATAGTGAATTGACTGGTTCAATGATCAGGTTTAAATGTTTTTGCAGTAAGCAATAAATAATGTTGGGCCAAAAAAGGGCACTTTAAATGTTGCTTTTGTACTGATTCTAAATAATTTTTTATTTTGGTTTTGGTGAAGGGGTTTGTGGTCTAGATGCTATAGCTTTTGTGGAGTCCAAATTTCAGAATCCATGTTGAAGTTCTTAAATCACACGATTTCTATTTCTCAAACCTTGTTCTTGTGTTTTTGGAATTTCTGCATTCATTTTTGAATCATACACTCGTAGATAGCCTCTTTCATCAAGATTAAATACTAGCAGATGTAAAAGATTGATTGGTGGGGTTTGGATGCTTCCCATCCAGATGGTGACATCCTGACCACCACAAACACAGAGAGTAGCACTGTAGGCGTGCCATACCATAATGTGATAACTAATTATGTTTAACAGAATTTCCATGATGCACCAAATATACATCTATATATGCAATCATATCCAAATCTCATAAAAGCAATAAGAATGTCATGCAACAGAATAGGATGATATGCCATAACACAATAATAAGCTGTATGTAATGTCCCCATTTTAGTTAGTTCTCAGGAGCAGTTGAGTTAGCCTATCTCTTGGACCCTTGTAGGCTGATAGGATCCGGTTAGGGGGTCAGTGGCCGTTTTGGTGGGTGTTGTCATTTTCCACTCCTTCACTTTAGTAGTGGATTCAGTGCAGGCATCTGTAGCACAGTGTTTGCTAGCTTCTGACGGCACAGAAAAACACAGAGAATTGAGGGAGTTATGAATATTTTTGTGGTTAAGTTAATTATTTAACTAATTGGTATATTATAAAGTCAAATTGACTTTATAAAAGTTAAAAAGCCACTTAAATATATTAAATTGATGACTTAAGGTGATAAAGTGAAAAATTAAATCACTTAAGTCTCTTAAAAGGTGCGTTCACTTAATAAAGTGAAAATTATAAACTATTGAAATGATTTAAATACATTTTAAATGTATTTAATTGTAAAAGTGGCGTCACTTTTGGGAAATCGTGCCTTTTTGGGAATGTAAGGCAAAAGGGGCAATTCAACCTCATGATTGATGATTATTTGAAATTGCTACTTTTATCTTCTCTATGATTTTGTCTGAGACAAGGGTTACAGTGAATTTCTTCCATTGGAGAAACGAAAGATCTTCAGTGTTTTGCAAACTTGAGGCTGTGGAAGACCAGCTGAGTCTTTGCTACAAGGATGGCTTCATTTTAGAAGTCAATTTGAGCTTCACCAGAGTTTTTATGTTCACTTTCTTTCCAGTTTTCAATAAGGAAGGGTCTACAGTGATTGAGGCTCCTTCATTCAGCAGATTTGGCATTTGAGGAGCAAGTTGTATATTTTCCTTGGCTGGCCGTACCATTTCAGGCCTATGGCGTGTGCATCTGGGGTTGAGGCGTTTAAACCAGAAGGCTGAAACGCCTTCTTCTGGAGCCTTCTATCCTTTCCATCTTGGTTGCCTGGTATTCTTCAGTCATTTGCTACAGTTTCTGACAGGGAGAAACCAACACCAGGAGGCAGGCATTGGATTTATTCAGTTTTTTAGGATTCTTGACTGGCAAGCTCCAGAATTTCTTACTTAAATAATCTGGAGGTTTCTGGGTATGTTTGTTGTATGTAATTCCTTTGCTACAGTTGTTTAACACTTAATACAATTGCAGTTTCTCAAATTTTTCTTAAATTTTAGTTTTATCAACACTTTATGCTTGGCGCACTTCCCAAAAATGGTCTTAAACTCATGAAAAAAACAAGCAAACACTTAAACAGACAGTTTTAGTTCAGAAGCTGAGGTTGAGCCAGCTGGGCTCATCACACTATACTCACAACATGTATACATTTGAGAATCAAGGGATCCAATTTACACAAATAGGTCAACAATATATTCCAATCAGGCATAATGGCACAGTTAACTTCTACTATTGTATGACTTTTTCCCCAAGAGAAGAGAAAGTTATGAAATAACCCTTTAAAAATTAAAAAAGGAGATATAAAAATAAAGGATATTGCAATCCTTTGGTTAAAAGAGATATTAATAAAGAATATGTATAAATACCTTTTAAAAAGGGGGAAGAATAATTATTTATGTAAATAATTATTAGAGGCAACCTTTGTGAAAGGGTGTGATGGTTTGGAAACCACCCCTTAAGACTTATATAAAGCATTTGTGTGAGGCATGGAAAACATTCAAGAATGAAGAACATTAAAAGGAAGAAGAACATTCAAGGAAGAAGAAAGTTGATTATCCAAGCATGATGCTTCATCCTTCTGCCTAGAACTTGAGTACATTCAAGACACAAGGCTCATGCATTACTATCTGTTTCAATATTCCATAGACTATTGGTCACAATTAGTTAAACCAGACATAGGCTGCATGAGGAATACTCAGTTACAATGGTATCAATATGGACTCATGGGTTATCCTAGTTTATTGGTCACTAGGAGAGATGAGAAAGGTAGCTTAAAGGATATTGTCCCATCCACACCCTACCATGTTACTTATAACTCTGACTAGATGTTTGTTTCAAAACATTCAAACAAAGGTTTGAGGAAAGTTTGTTTCTAATGAGGATGTAATAAAAAATATCTTATAGGTTTTTGTAACACTCAACCTAGTCAAACATCTATTGTACCCATAGGTAATCAATGACATGTTTTAACCTTCTAAGTATATATTTCCTAGATAATACTTAAGTACAAATTTATTGGATTGATCAAGTCAATAAAATGAAAGATGTACAATAGTTTAGCATTCCTAGCAAACCATAGGAAGACTTAAATTTATAGGTTTACCCTAATATCCAATTCTTGTCCCATCTTCCAATTCAATTAAGTTTACCACTCCTTTTTGACATATCACCATGTTTGGTACTAACTTTATATCTTGGGGAAGTATTGTTTTATTTCACCTGATTCATTTAAACAATACCAGTTTATACCAAAGTTTGAAAGGTGAGAATGATTATGGGATTTGTGGGTTATGGACCCATAACGTGACTTAGCATAGGCTTATGTAGCAATTTTGTTGTAACTTGTTTGGTATCAAATTTATCTAGGGTACCTACATGCATAATACTGATGTCCTTGATCGTTATGAATGTGGAGTTACTTTAATCAAGAAAAGAACTTAGGAGAAGACTCTTAGAAGAAATGATCTACTCTTCATGTTAAATATAGAAGTGAATTTGTTTCATAAGACAAGTTTACTAAATCAATTTTGTAGGTTACATGGTTCATCCATGTATTGCTATTGTTTCTATGAGTGTGGTGGATCATACATGTTATGAATTTGATTAAGCATTATGATCTTGTTCAAAATGAGTAGAACAAATGTGTTCCTACCCCAATGAGGTTTGATGAATATATCCTCATTTAGATCTCAAATTGTAGTGCCAATGGCTCTTTCTACTTTTTTCTTGAGATCTCTCTAAGAGTCAAAATCCTAAAGATGGGGCTGTCTTTATTACCTTTTCTTAAAAATATAGTTTTGGCAAGGATGACTGCATAAATGTTGTTAATGAAGAGGCTTTAAGTCTTTTCAGCAATATAAATGATCTCAAGGACTGTGATTGTTGGGGATTATGCTTGAGTGAATTTCCAGAGACCTTAGATTTTTCAACCTTTGGCAATTTTCCACATATTAAGACGAGGATTAGAAGCATGACACACATCTATGATATTAATGGTGATGTTTAATGTTGGCCTTCTTTCCCCTTCACCCAAGGTGCAAAGCAAGGAACATTATGGTGATGCACTATAAGTAATATTATTTTCCTTAGTCAAATAATTCTCTTTTCCCTAATTGCAATAGAAACCATACATGGAATAGCTATGTTATGTATAGCGGGTACCAGTATACCCTATGGTAATGCTTATCATAAAATAGATACCTTATGATGTTAGGAATACGTTTACTGAATCCTAATTGTTTGTGTGAAAGTTGTACCTTAACACAATTTATGACTTTGACTGTTCAATATTCATAAAAAGCTTGACATAGTGACAAATCATGTACATCAAGATTCAACTGTGTAGTTTTATGAGTCAAACTCATTGACCCACGTTTCATGAATAGTGGTTTACAAGAATCCATCTCTCATGATAATGAATGGTCCACGTAGCACTCATTGCATCTAGGTGATGCTCATAGAGGTGAAGCACTGGGCCTTTCTGGGAGGTCACCCATCCCACTACTACTAGGTTGCAAGTTAAGTGGGCTTAACCTTGGAGAAAACTCTGTGGTTATAATCAGCACAAATGTGATCCCTAGATGAAATCACCTCGCATGGACAAGAAAGTTTTTGTTGTCAAATCCAACAGTAGGAACCAAGAGTGTTTTCATCTTTTAGATCTCCTACACCAAAGCTTTTCATCCTCAAGTGCTCCAACTTTGAGAAAGGAATTAGTACAATGACAGTGGATGATATATTTGATCAATCCATCCTCCTTTTAATAATTCCTTTTCGGGCCCTCAATTTGAGTTTCCTTTTCACTCCTAAAACTCCCTCCAAAATGTTTTAAAACACCTATTAAAAATAAATGTTAATAATTTCTAAGTTGCTCTTTTTAAAATAAAGTGACTAGGCCCAATTGAAAATATTGTTATTAGATTAATTTCCTTAATGAATTATTTTGAAAAGAGGACATGGCATAAATCTATATTATATATAAATACAATTAGTATAAAATGTGGGTACTAGGACAAGGACATGGTCCATGTCTACATATCAATGGATCTAGTTGATTGTACTATATTGTTACCTAAACAGCGTTTCAGTATCATGCATTGTATTTGTGACCCCAACTCAAAATAGTATCTCGTCCTGTTCATAATATGTTGTAGAAAGTTCCTATCACTTTAGAGAGGAATGATCCAATAGTCAATTGATGGCTCTTACATTCCCTAAAATGAGATTGGGTTGAATGAAAATCAACCTCATTTACATTTCCTTTAGATAGATTAATGGGCTCAGGCAAACCAAGGGTTTCGATGTTCACTTCATCTGCAATAACAAAAATAATATGGGATGAACAAATTAAGAGAATTAATGACCCAATATTTAATCATCACCTTTGAGCAATGAACTATGCATTTAAAACATGACAAGACACATAATCAGAAGAAAGGTGTTTTAGTGAGAAAATATAATGTTTTATTATGCAAAAATACTTTGTTAGAGGAACAAAATAGCACCTTGTTTAGAACATCCTAATTTAGTGATATCATTGGTTCCTAAAATGGTGTGAAAACTCCTACTCTAATGTTTGATTGTCAATGGCTTGAAAAGATGAATGATACCCTTGATTATATTTTCCTAAAATCCTTTAAGATTGTTTCAAAGATGTACTGTAAGACATAATTATCTAGAAGATAATACAAAGCTGTTTGTAATGCACCTCGAATAGGGATATTTGTATTTGTTAGTACTTTTGTAATGTTCTCATTTATGTCAAGCTAGGAGGCCTCAGTTTGATTCTGACTTGATTGGGATTCTACATGTATGTCTAGTCAACACCTCAATTATTGTGGTATACTCCTGGTCATCAAATTAATTGGCCTTCACATGCCCCTTTGTTTGTTGTCTCAGTAGTTGGCTCTTTCCTAAGAGTTGTCTCATCCATTGTTTATCTTATAATGGTTTCTTTTCTTTTTAAGGATATAAGCCATCTTTCATCACTTTATGATTGCATACTATGAACTTCTTGTTTGGTGTTCTGTCGACCAGTAGGGCCTTAACATCAATGCATATTTGGTGTGCTACCCATTCATACATCAGCCTCCATGAGGAAATATACTCAATTGAAGAAACTGTAAGAATTGGAATATGCATATGTAATAACTTCTTTTGTGCAATTGTTTGCAGGCCAAAATTTTGGAAGAAGATGCAAGTAGTTCTCCTCAAGGTGAAGGAGAGTTGTGCATTAAAAGCCCTTCCATGTTCAAGGAGTATTGGGGACAGCCTCAGGTTTTTTTATACCATATGTTTAAATTTTTAAAATAACATGATGCTTTTCTAGACCACACTTGCTAATTGGATTATGTATTACCATTGCTTTTTATACATGGATCATTTCATTTGTTGGTTGTGTTGTTACATTTGGATTAGGATGCAATAATCTCTTCTAAAACTAAACAAAAAGAAAGAACTAATAATACCTAAATAACAGAAGTCGGCAAATGGATGGGCACAAGTTCATGGTAAAACAGAAACGGAAAGCTTCAAAGGCAATGGTTGATAAGTGCTGTGAGGCTTCTGCCATCCATAATTTGGGCTGGAACAATCTTTTTCCAGATATAATTTTTCTTAATCATAGTTGATGTGAAGCAAAAGCAATGTACATGATGTTATGCAGTTGTGCAGTTTTGATATAATCAAAGCTATAGTGATGGTGCAGTACAACTGTATTACAATTATTTCACTTTTAGTCATATGCTTAATCGCTTATCATTGCAATTATTCTATCTGAGTTAATTGTAAAATATTGCTTGCTGTACTGTTTGTTAGTTGTCTTCTTAATTTTTTGAAATTGGCATGAAATGCAGGTGGACCAATGTATTTGACACTCCATTGCTTACTATACATGCTCACTAAGTTCTTGGCAAGCTGATGAGTACTCACAAGTTAAAAACAGAAACAAATAACTAGTAAATATCTGAAACAAGTTACTTGAGCATAAGTTCACCACTCAGCCAATTGTGGGGAAAATTTGGGAAAAATGTGCAAAAACTTTGCAAAAACTTGTGACTTGGTTTTCATTTGCAAATCATGATTGGTAGTTTCAGTCTTCATCACATGCCCTATTTTTCATTTGCAGGTGTTTTTAAGTGTTGTTGCAGTTACATATTGCTTACTGCTGTTTCAGTACAATAATTTCAGGCTAGTCAGCAATGATCTAGTTGTGTGCTACCATGTTTGTAGCCAATCAGTATAGCAGTTTTATGAGAATCATAAACTTGTCCACTTGTTTGAATCTATATTTATTTATTTATTGTAATTTGTGCCATATTGTGATTATAAAATGGTTCCTTAATTGGGCTGTGTACCAAAATGTAACATTACCTATTTAATTAGTAGTCTTAGGACGGTTCATTAATGGAGCAGCATCAAGTTTTGAGATCCACATCTCAACGTACAACAAAGATGGACATTTTATACATTTCAAGGTGGTGCATCTATTTCCAAGATATAATCAAGGTTGAAACCATATCGTAAAATCTGACCCTTGTTCGCAAATATATATTTTTTTGAATTCACTTTACATGATTACCAACTTAATTAACCAAGCATTTTCCATCTAACTTAGAAGTGCCGACTTCATAACTTCTCCATTCAGCATGGTGGTGTCAACTCAACATCAACACTTATATGCTTACACACAAAAGTGGTAAAATCTGAAGGTTAGGATCATCCTTAGTGTTGTACCCCAAAATTAAAATTTTTGTTACACTTAGACATTTTGAAGAAATGAGTAAAAGTCTTGTTAAATCAGTCAAAAAGGTCAAAATTTGGGTGTGTATGTCTTGCATGAGGGGTTAAAACACAAAATTTTCAAAATTTGATGATCTGGGTCTGCTCAAAGTAGCTTAATCTACAAAACCCAGATCTCAGTTTTTCATCCCTACTTTTAGGAAAACTGCTATTTTTAGAAATTTTCTGAAAATAGTAACTTTTTTTGGGTTTCTTTGGAAACGGATACTGGCAAAACTTTTTAAAAATAGAAAGTTGGTCCAAAAAGGTTCAAACTGATTTTGATTGGCTCAAAATACGTCCATATCAGGTTGGTACAGTCAGAATCTCAAAATAATCAGTTTTGCCCTACTGGGTCTATTCTGCTTTTTCAAAAGCATAATGTAATGACCCCTTTCCAGTGGGATCACTTAAACCCAAATCTTGCATTCAAAATGTTTCTTAAAGAGGCATTAGAAGCGTTAGGTTCAATAATTGCTGCAAATATCATTATTGCATAATCATATATATCTATATATACAATAATAAGATATAACATACTACAAGAATAATAACCTAAATAACAGAATATATATATATATATATATATATATATATATATATATATATATATATATATATATATATATATAACTGCTTACCATAGTTAGATAAAGCCTATCATAGGAGTTATAAATATAAATAACCAAACATATAATGATATAAAATAACTATGATAGACATACATTGTCTTTTAGTAGGAGCAATTGCACCCCTAGAATAGTTACTTATATGTATCAACTGTTACCGTAATCCGTATCTGATCTCATTTGCATTAAACAAATTATTACCTTAATTCATAAGGCATTTGCTAAATGTTCTTAACTAAACCTTTAATGTATTTATTAACTGATTATTTGATTACATGAAATACTTACTAAAATCCTTATTTAGATCCTTAATATATTCACCAACTAATCATTGAAGTTCAAAAAAAATACTTACCACTTCTATACCCTATAATTCTCACCTCCTTACTGCTGTTTGATTCTACAGATTCTATGCTCAGAATATAGTCCCAGATACTTTACCTTATTCCTCCTTCCCTCCATTCGATTCCTTTGGTCTGGAATATATACTTGTATTCTTCCTTATTTCTGGACATATCTATATTTTAGATTTATCGCTATACTCCCAAGAATATTCTATATATCCCTCAATCCATGTTTTCCAAATATCTTTTATATCTTCAAATCTTCTATGAATGGAGGCGTCTTTTACCAAGTAAGGTGACTTCTTTAAAGTACACGCCTCTTGTTAGCAATTATAATTCTTATACTAATCGTATTTCATAGCCACCCATATAAAACAAAACTTGACTTTACGTGGGTCCCATTTTTGTCCTCATGTGGCTCCCCTTTGAAGATATCCGCTGCCCTTCTTAAACTAGTTAAGAGTTGTATATTTATATTAGTCTTTGTGTACTTCATTGCTGCGCTGCCTCCTTGAAACGTTGCTGCTGCTTTTAGAAGTCCAACATAATCGCCGCATATAATGAGTAGGATGGCTGCCATTTGTGATATATATTATTTATGATTATTTATATTTATATTGATATGTTAATATATCTTGTATTATTATATTATGATAATAATAATTTCATCTTATTTATTTTAATTATATTTGGTAATTATGTTTATATTGTTATCTTAAGATAATTACAAATATAAAAATATTAAATTGTTAATATGTACTTTTATATTTGTAATATGTATCTGATTATTTATTTAATTTATTTATTAGTATTTCAATATTTCATATTTAGGGTGTTACAATTTTTGGGGACATGACAGTCCTCCCCGCTTGAGATTGCTTGTCCTCAAGTAATCACAATTCAAAACATTTTTTTACTTGAATAGGCGCAGCTCCTCAACTCAAGAAGCAGTTAGGCAAACAAATTTTCATGAATCTTTTAAGTGTAGGACACCATAGAGTAATCTTGTTTGAAGACACATCTGGAATGAAGTAAACACATGGAACTACTTAATGAAGCATAAATCTATGTATGTCAAGATATATGTGGGTTACAAGGTATATCCATAAATACACATAAGTTGCATAGTGCGAGTGCATGCAAGACGCAAGATATACACATGAATACAAGAGAGAAGGTATACACACATGAATATCAGTCACATGATTACACTCAAATTGTAATGCAATCCACAAAGTATTTCACTTGAAGGCACTTGAATACACATAAGTCATAGTGTGCAACTTGGGTACACTTGAATACATAAGTCATACGGCATACACGTGAATGCACTTGAATACATAAGTCACACTTGAATACATAAAGTGTACATAGGATTCATGTGAATACACATAATACAGAAGTATACATATAAATACATGTAAGTCATAAAACATACACTTGAATTCAAAGTCATAGAATATATATAAATACAAAGTCAGAGGTCATACACTCAAATACAAATACATCTCAAATATAGTCACAAGGAAGGCACATAAAAAATATAGCAAACACATAATCACTTGCCAAAATATGATACATACAAGTATGTTAATATACTGCAAATACACTTAAAGAAGTATACATGTTTAGTCAAGACTATTCATTCAAGGAACATACATAACAAAAATATACTCATGGAGTAAACATGCTAAAACACATCAGGCATAAAGCAAGTATGTAAGACATGAGGTACACTTATTAAGATATGAATCATACATTTGAACATACGAAAGCAGTAAAGCATGAAGTACAAGTATGGATGGGGCATACATCAACATACATTTGAATACATAAAGCATGAAGTATACTCTTGAATGTATCAAGCATGAGGTATGCTTGTCAATCGTAAGTAGAAAGTAGACATGTTGAAAACACACTAGTTATGAAAGACACATTAGAAAGTTATCCACAAAGCAGTCATGTCAAATATGCATACAAGATACAAAGCATAGAGCAACATGAATACATGCATGAAGCACCAACGCAGATCACACATGAAGCATGCAAATACTTAAAATGTACTCAGTGTAAGTCAAATGCATACAAAGGCAACAAGCAATAAATTACACCCAAGGCATATAAATCATGTAGTTATACAAGAAATACGCATAGAGCACATAAACTCAGACAAGGTATGCAATGTGTAAATACTCATAAGGTAGGAAACAATATAAATGCACTTAACAGATACTAACATTCACATACAAGGCATGAATTACATAATCATACACTTGAGAATGAAGTAGACATGTATATTAGTCATGAAGTGAGCAAGTAAGATGTTGATCAAGAAACAAAATAACCTAAGTTTGGTAAAACATGAAGTATATGCATGAGTGCAGGAAGTCACAAAGCATTCGTATGAATACATATAAGTCGCAATGTATACACTTTAATACAAGTCACTGCAAATACCATGCCATATACACCCAATACATAGTCACGAAGGACACACTTGAATTCGAGGTCACAGAGTATACAAAGTCAGATGGTATGCACTTGAATACAAATACATCTTGAATTTAGGTACAATCCATCAAATATGCACTCAAATATAAATACAAGATTATATACACTCAGATATCGTCACAAGTCAACTCAAATACACATACAATCATAGAGTATACACCCAAATGCAAATTCAACCACAAGTCATAAAGTATACACTCAAATACAATCACACAAGCATGAAATATACTATCAGACAGTTGGGGAAGGGGATTCGGTGCATCCCATACTACACCGTGAACCCCTCCACAATCCCGAGGTCATCTAGTATATGCACTAATGAGGTACAATCATACTTCATAAAATAAAAATACTAACTAGAAAGGTATTAATCAAACATAATGAAATCATGAAAACCATTCTTATCATATTAATCACTGGTAAATTATATGTAATCATGCATTCAACCTATAAATTTCTAAGCAACTAAATAGATATTAAAACACCCAAGTTATCATCTCTTTGATCATCCAATTCCCAAATGGGGCAGAGTGGATCGCGCACAAGGATGCCCTTAGTGATACCCTTCTCAGCCCGAGTGCGGCCAACAAACGCCCGTTGTAATGACCCCCTCGGCCCCAAGTGACAGACCGCAGTCCATCTACAAAGGGTGGCCTACCTTGAAGGGACCCTAGTCATCTGCTCTCCTTCGTGGGCATCCACTCCACCTCATCTAATGGTTTATTAGAGTGAGAGACCATAATTTGAACACAGTCCATGCAATAGTTTGAAGGAAGGATTTCCGTAGGAGGCCCTTAGAGTATTTCCTTCTCAGCCCGAGAGCGGCCAACAAGTACCCGTTGTAATGACCCCCCCTCGGCCCTCAATGGCAGACTTGCAGTCATCCAATGAGGGTGGTCTACCTCGAAGGGATATGTTCCCTTTTTAGAGATTTAAGATATGACCTATGAATACCAATATTTCCATAAGAATAGTAATCGAAGTAAACATTAATTTAATTGTAATGAAGCAACATTAAAACATTCCTTTATCCCTTTTTATTATGGAAGACATGTAAATTTATATACTAGTTATTGCTTGTTTGAGTAGATTAACATATTTGTAGAACACTCCAAATTACTACTCCTTTGCTCCAATATTCATAGGTGAAGGGGAAGTGAATACACATGAGAATGCCCTTAGTGATAACCTTCTCAGCCCGAGAGCGGCCAACAAACGCCCGTTGTAATGACCCTCTCGGCCCCCAGTGACAGACCGCAGTCCGCCTACAGAGGGTGGCCTACCTTGAAGGGATCCTAGTCTCTGCATTCCTCAATGCATATTCAATTCCCTACCCTTATGACTGAAAGAGAAAGTCCATAATTTGATAGTGTATATCCAAATCTAATCTTAGTATCTGATACCACTTGAGCTGTAGAAACCTTCATCAAACGATGTCACCTTCTTATACTATGTTTTAATAGAATGATAGATCATCATAATATCGTTAGTTGTCCAATTCAAAATAACATATTAGCAATACTATAATAGTAACATGCATTCCCAAAATAATTTACATCCATTAGACAAATATTATTATGCATAAGTTGTATTTATCAATTGCCTATTATGTACTCATCAGTTCACATATATTTAGGTATATTTATTAATGATATTTAGATATGCCTATTCATCAGTGATTTAATTTTCTTGTTTATCTGCCAAAATAATGTCATTGTTTCTCATAATTTTAGAAGGCATGTGACCCATACCTGATCTGCAATAGAGCATACCTTTTTCTTGGTCGGTTTGCATACATGATTTTTACAGGATGGCAGGAAAGTTGCTCTGATACCACTTGTAATGACCCCTTTCCAGTGGGATCACTTAAACCCAAATCTTGCATTCAAAATGTTTCTTAAAGAGGCATTAGAAGCGTTAGGTTCAATAATTGCTGCAAATATCATTATTGCATAATCATATATATCTATATATACAATAATAAGATATAACATACTACAAGAATAATAACCTAAATAACATAATATATATATATATATATATATTCTGTTATTTAGGTTATTATTCTTGTAGTATGTTATATCTTATTATTGTATATATAGATATATATGATTATGCAATAATGATATTTGCAGCAATTATTGAACCTAACGCTTCTAATGCCTCTTTAAGAAACATTTTGAATGCAAGATTTGGGTTTAAGTGATCCCACTGGAAAGGGGTCATTACACATAATAGGAGCTCCGAGGTCATTAATGGAGGTCATTCAGCTGCCAGGCGTCAGATTCAGCATTCAAAGCATTGAACAAAAGGCAAGTTGGTAAGCAGTAACGAAGAACGGAGAAGAATGTGAAAATTTTCTAACACTGGTTGACTTGGGCGCCCCAGAAGAGAATAGGCGCCCATCTTTTTAGGGCACTAAATGATGAAATTAGGGTTTACACCTCCAACCAAAGTTGCTCAGTTCTCTGCTAGCTCCGCAGCGAGTCCAACGGTGCAGTCATCAGATTATCTAGTCATCCAGAATTCGAGGCCGAACAAGGGTGATCCAAACTGATGTCAGAATGAAAAAGAATGAAAATTATCAAAATTTGACTAAGTCTGGGAACTTTGGTCACCCCTGGTGAAGAAGGGCGCCCAACTTTTTGAAGCACCTAACTCAGCAATTAGGGTTTGAGAATATGCTCAATCTCTTCAGTATTCAGCCAGCTTCGCAACACCTGTCTTCGTCAGCGCATCCGACTGTCCAATCTCCAGCAGATTCAGATCAAAGAGGAACATACAAAATGAAGTTTTTAAACTCTGAAGAAATTCAGATGAAAAAATAGCTAAGTTTGGAAGGTTTAGGCGCCCTAGGAGAGAAGAGGTGCCCAAGATTTCAAAGGGTAAAACAAATGAATTCATAGATGAGGCTCTAACATGATTTCTTCATAGTTGATCTGGCTTTCCAATGAGATACTCAGCACGTTAATCGGAGGATGCAATCACCAGATACCAGAGGCTGAACATAGTGTGAGACAAGAGTGAAGTTTTAAAATTCAAAACCAAGGGGAAAATTTATAAAAAATGGCTAAGTATAGTGAACTTGGGCGCACCCAGCCAAGAAGGGCGCCCAAGCTTTTGAAGGTCTAAATTCAACTTTTTGGCAAAGCTTCTCCTAGAAAACCCCTCGTAATATTTTCTCAGCTTCGCAACGAGCATAATTGTCTATCAATCCGATGCCCGGATCACCAAATTCGACATGATCATCTGTAGAAGAGGAGTTAATGAAGAAATTGAAGATCAAGAAAATGGTTAACTTTGGACAAAATGGGCGCCCCTGGAAGAGAAAGGCTCCCATGAATTCAAAGGTTGAAATGAAGTTTTTAGCTAGAGACGCCTTCAGAACAATCTTCTCAGAACGAGTCTGGCTCCGTGATGAATCCTTCAGCTCGCTCATTAGATCAATCTGCAATCCAGAAATCGAAGGCGAAGTAGGGGGTCAAAATGGTGAAAAGTTGGAAATATCAAAAAAATGACTGACACTGCTTGAAGTGGGTGCCCCTGGTGAAGAAGGGCACCCAACTTCTCATGCTTTAGAGAAATTTTCAAGATTTTCAAAATTTCAAAATTGCAAAGAGGAAGAAAGCGTCCAAGTTCAATGATCAGGGATTTTTAGGGTTTTGAAAATAAAAGCAAAAGAAAGCAAACCTGTTTCAAAACCCTAAGTCTATTTAACACCTTTCTTTCATGTAATTTTCATTATTTTTGCAGGTAGCATTTAGAGGAGAAAGTTGGAGTAGCAAGTTTGAAGAAATTTTTCAAGATTCAAGAGCTCAGTTTGCTGGTTATTCATCAAATTTTTTAGACCAGCAAGCATAAACCCTTGCTTTTTCATGTTTTTTTAAGGAGAAGGCCAAGGTTTTCAAAATTTCAGTCATCTAGGTCTTTTCACTTCATTCTTCTGAAGAAATTTTCAAGAACTTCATCAAGTTGCAGCAACTGCTTTTTATTTGCATGTCAGTGAAATCCTCAGTGCATTCAATTTTCAATCTTCTGGGTCCTCTCAAATCAGTGTTTTGAAGAAAACCCATATCATAGCTTTTTTCAAGAAAATTCCAAATCCTAGGGTTGGCTGCTTTTTCGATCAGTCATCAGTATTTTTTAAATCTAATCAACTGGGTCTGTTTCTAATCATATTCTGAACAAAACCTAGGTGCCAGCTTTTTTCGTGAAAAATTGAAGAAATTAGGGTTTTTTTTTTAGTATAAATTCAAAATTTTCGAAAACGGACGATCTGGGTTGTCTTGCAACAAAATTCTTAGCAAAACCCATATCTAAGAAAAATTTCCAAAAAATTTGTCCATTTGAGCCTGGAAAATCAGCATTCTAAAAATATAAGTTGCTCAAAACTTGTCTGAACCTAGGCGAGTTTACAGTCATTCTTCAAGTTTTCTGAACTGGAGTACACTCCCAATGTCTTCAAGATTGGATCAACTTTTTATCATGATTACATCAAAACCGCTGAGACAGACTTGCATCATATCAAGCCGGTGTTTGATTTACACGCTTTGGAGAGCGCAGGCAACACCTCAATCAGGAACCTGGGACATTCTGGACTCCTCATAGTAGCGTCTATTCCTATATTAGTTCAGAGTCTTGAGTTTGTAATCGCTTGCATCAAGCATTACAACCCGACTACTAGGGAGATCCAATCAGTTGATGGTAGGTTGATTTGCAGTTTGAAGCCTGATATGATCGAGAAGTGTTTTTCCATTCCCCCATGGCCTAAAAGTGTCACTATCTCAAAGGGTGAATGTGAAAGGATATGGGAAATGCACAAAGGCAAATGTAGCAAGAAGGTTGCACAGAGGTGGATGAAGGAGAAACATAAAACATTGCCTAAGAATGTCGGACGAGGAGAATTCAAAGATGAGATTGCCATCATAACCACCTTTCTCAATAGGGTCACTGGCTCAGAAGATGCCACCAAGTTTCAGCCTTGGATGTTTTACGCCATACCCCACATCATGAAGAAAACCGAGTTCTATGATTGGCCCACCTTGATCAGTGATAGCCTACATCAGCAGATAATAGAATACTTCCAATTTCATGAATTCCATATGGTTTTTTACCTAGTCTACCTGGTGGCCTATCAAGGTCAATTTAGAGGGTTGAACACCGAAGGATCATCGAGTGTACAGCATATATATAACTACTATCCCCAATTGGAATTCACGAAATCACTGCATCACTACAAGAGAGTGAACGAGGCTTTTCTGATGTACATAGTGTGGGACCTAGACAATGAATTACATGTCCGTATCTCTTCAGTTGCCAGGGCAGTGATGGCGGAGTGGGCAGATTGGTTTATACAATTTCCTACTTTCACCTATCTCAGGGTCTATGGCTATTCAGGTGCCCCACTCATGTTACTATGGTACCCGTCAGACGAGGTCATCTTCATGGAGTTCTTAAGGTAGGCCCAAGATGTCCACACGGTCTTGAGGAATAGAAGGAAACCCTCCCTCCATTTTCCATTAGGGCTAGGAATCTATACATGTAGGATGGCTGCAGATGCTAAGACAATAGGAGAGGAGTTAGATAAACTCGACCTCAAGCCTTACAGCGAGAGACGATCATTTGATCCTCATGGTGTCTACGCTGGTTGAGTTGAGAAGAACTACGCTCATATATCTGCCCTTGAAGATTTTTGGGCTAATTGTACAGATGAGTTCAAGGTGCGGAGGCGTAGTTACAATAGGCTCACTCTTCACTAGATGAAAGACTACTTAAATGAAGATATAGAAGGGTTATCAGATGATGACGAGGATGTGCTTCTCCCGATGTATGTTAATAAGGAATCTCTCTCAATAGAAGACAGGACAAGACAAGTCCTTGAGCATAGCAAGGTTTTCCTAATTCTAAAGAGAAGAAACTCCATTCCAGTAGAAGAGCCGCCAAGGACAATTCCCTCTTCCTCGAGAGCACAGTCAAAAGGGAAGGGTAAAAGTCAGTCTCAAGAAGGCGTCAAAGGTAGTAGATCAAGTAAAAATGTAAGAAGAAGGTTAGACTTCTTAGGCATAGTCATACAGGAGCAACCTACAGCTGAAATAGAAGCTCCTCCTGACGAGCTTGTACCTCAGAAAGAAACAGAGGAGCCACCTTTGACACATGTTTCTGTACCTTTGACAAAACCTTTACCGATTCACATCGACCTTGATATTGAAGATGACGAAGAAATTGTAGTTGTACCTCCTAAGGAAGTCAATAAAGATACTACCGTGTCTTGGCTTGAGAACTCCTTGGGAAGGGTGAGAAGAAGACCTTCATATCAGGTAAATTTTGATGATCTTGATAACATTTATCAGGAACCTCCTAAGAAGAAAGCGAAGAAGCAAGTTCACTGAAATATTCCGAGCCAATTTTTTCGTTTTTTCAAATAACAGATTACAAAGCAGTGCACCCGTTAAGGTTAGAGAAAGAAACCAAAACGTGCAAGAAAGCAACTCTAACCAGAATGGCGCCGATGATGGCGAGCATTGGTCAGAGGATCTAAAACAAACTGCTTATGCTGGAAAAGGAACTCGACGCCAAGTATGTGCTACCCAATCCAATGCGGAGTGAGGGGCGACCATATGACGGAGTGAATACAAAACAATGCTTGAAATGAAAGTGCTGAAAGCTGAAACTACTCAACACCCAGAATGTGCTTGCTCACCCAGAATGGGGAGTAGCTACCATAGGGCGGAGTTACAACTAATTCACTAGTATAGAAAACAAGAACGTGAATTACAATTAATGACAAAGCAATATTAAAGGATGCTGGTCAGTACTACTGCCAGATTACAATAAATACTATTGCCTGCAATGTCAATATATTAGACTCTTTCCAGATAGAGTACTCAACGTTATTTCTGTTACAATCTCAAAGGAAATCACACTGCCAATTACAAATCAGAATAATGCAGATTGCTAGGACTGTCACAAACAGATCTGCACTTTAAACATATGATCAGCAGCTTACAAACTGGAAGAATTGCTCATAACTCCCTCAATACACATCCGATTTATATGTCATAAAATGCAATGCACCTTGAGAACCTAGGCGACCAATATGGAACCCCTAAACTGAACAAAATGCAGCCATTTCAATTTGCACGAATTCCAAGACAGCACCAAATGGTACGGCCCAGCTGAGTAGTTCGATTTGACTTTAAAAATTAAATACACAACACTAAAATCTGAGATTTGAGACAAAGAATCGCCTACCCTAAACAATGATAAAAATGCAATACCCAGAACTATCTTTTTTGTCTTTTTTGAGATATGATCAAAACATGAAATCTGCTGTCATAAAATGATGCTAAATGCTGAAACACTAAAATGCTAAACAGATATCTAGAGATTTGAAATGCAGATTACAATGCACAATATTCAATAACTCACAAACTAAACTAAGAATCACCACTTGATGTTGTCTTGCAAACACGAAGCGATGCCGAGCTAGGAGGCCTTCATTCCTCGAAGCGATTCCAGAGCCAATCCGGCAGCATAACAGTATAGTCGTCCAAAGATGAAGAAATGATGCACCAAGACTCCCTTTTATAATTCTTCCGTTGACTTCACAAAACCCTAAAATCAGCTTTTAGGTCAAAACCCAATTCCCTCAATGATGGGCGTACTTTTCCTTCAAAGCTTTAGTTTTGACATTTTAATTAAATATCATTCTTGAAATATGCGCCCCTCAAACCCTTGCTTTGACTTAGGGAAATATTAAATCATCTCTTAATGAGGGCGCCACCCTCAAGGACCCAATTTTAAAAACAACATTAAGTCATTAATCTAGGCCCAAGGTCAACATTAAAATATAATATTCAAAACGTGACCTTTTTAATTAAATGACTTAACTTATCCCTCCGAATGTGCCCTGAAGCCAACTAAGCTAACATCTGATCAAACTGAAGCAGGAAGTCAACCGATCCAAACTCAACTGGAAAGCTGCCAAAAATAGAATTTACTAAAAATAGTAAATTCCAAAAAGTGCTCTGAATGCCGAGATGAACCTACCACTGCGAAGCTCTCTGAAAACCCAGAAAGAATCCGCCATTGAATCCACCATCTCTGAGCAATGACCTCCTCAAAATTAGGAAACCCTAATTTTAACTTCCGACTAGCCTTCGGGTTCCCAACGAAAGGCCAACGGTCACTGGAATTGTCAGGTTTGAGAAGGGGACATTACATTCACTTTGATAGGAATCCTGATAGCGAGATTATCATGGAGACTGCAATGCCCCCAGAAGATAAGAATAGGGATGAGATGAATATGGATGACTTCGTGATGATCGGGGCTAATCTTGGTAGAAATACTAGACATGCGGATGTGAGTCTATTCAGAGTTGTGTCCGAAAACCTTTAGGAAAGAGTGCTCAAGGATGGAGAAGACAAGGCAGCCCTCAAGGCTGAAAATCAGCAGCTCAGGCTTTGTATTTCTAACCTTGTCCATGGTTCTTCACAGGCAACCCAGTTGCTGCCCCAAATTTTAGAGACACCAGTTGATCATCATTAGTTGAGCCAGCTGGTTATTTGTGGGAAAGAAACTCAGGAATGGATCGAGAGTTTCATTGTCAGAGGAAAAGAGATCTTGGCATGGATGTTCCAGTTGAGAGAAAACGCTCATGAGTTATGTCAAGGTATCCAAGGGTTTGAACAAACACTGGCTGAAGTAAGACCAAGGCATAAAATCATCATTGCTGATTTAGATACAGCCTATGGTTCAAAGTTTTGAAAGAACACAAGAGGAAGATCCTTGCTTGGAGAGAGCGTCATGTTTTCAAAGTTAAAACTTACGAGAGGATATCCGAAGAATTCATCACCTATAGACAAAGGGTGATTGAAGCTCTTCTTTTTATCAGTGAGTTTTTCACAGAGATTCCTTCTCGGTACAGTCGTGAAGATGGTTCCTACGTCGGGCTTGATGCAGTCCAGGATCAATTTCAGAGTGTTGTTCGCAGTTGCAATCCAGTTGGCGGAAGGATGAGTCATTATTCGATGATGTTTGCAAATTTTGAGAAAGCGGCCAATGAGGTCGAAGATTTCCTGAGATCTGTTGCAGATGCTGAAGATATTCTAGAAAAGCGGTGTTTTGCTATTGATGGCATACATGCACCGAATTGGGACACAATTTCTAATTTTCTAGCAGATGTGATCGAGCTTTAAAGCTGTTGTCTTCTAGAAGCTTTCTTCCTGCTTTCTTTCTATTCTTGGAATAATTCTTATCCATTCTTTGAGAAGAGAAAGAAGATAAATGTAATAGTTGGCATTTCCCGCTTTTTCTACTTTCTTAGGTGTTAGATGTTATCTTCTTTCTAAATTTAGAAATAAAGCTTGCCTGCTGAGCAAGCCCTAGATTGTGAAAGCAAGGAGATTTTAGGGTTCCCTACTCCTCTGCTTGCCTATAAATAAGAGCCTTTGCTCATTAGTTTTCTTTAACCATGCTACTGATAACAAAACGCTGAGCCTATTGTGCCTTCTATTTGTTACTCAAGTGTTGTTCAATTGTTTTATGATAGCCAATTGTTAAGTCTCTTTTTAGCCAACAAGAAGTTATTGTAATTGCTGTTCGTATTGTGTAAGAACAAGATTTCCAGAAAGTTATTGTAATTGCTGTTCGGATTGTGTTAGAAGTAAGTTTTGTTCCAGAAGTTTGAGTAATAAAATCATGAGCCTCCTTTGCCTTGATATAACATCTCAGATTTCCGTTATTTGTGTTCTACTTTTATGATCTTGATTTCAGCTTACATTGAAGTGTGTAGATGTTTGTTGAGAAAGAGTTTATTGAAGTATTTTTTCAGAGAATCAACCGTGTTCATTTCTACTTTCTCTTTCTCTGCATATTACTTGAGAAGTTAGAAACCTCTTTAGTTTAAGTTAGTCGTAGTTGAAATTCTTAAAACAAAAAATCTCAGCTGCAACATTTGTGTTTAATAAACCTTGTGCTCTGAGCTGATAAAAAAGATAGGCAACTTAGTTCTTAGTTTACTTTCTTTCAACACCATCAGCAAGAGGGAGCTTCCCCTCCTAATTTGAAGAGCAGTTTTATTGTGCATAGCTGTCGGTTTCAAATGCGCATTCCAACGGTGCGAATTTAAACGCCAACACTTAGACCTAGACCTAAAGCTCGAGGGCTCATTCATAATGACTCTTCCTACATATTCTCTCGTGGGAACTAGAGGCCTTGTAATTTGTATACCCATGTTAGAGAGAGTTCATCCTCTTCTCTTGTATGAGATCTTTGATCTTTTTTTAAATCATGACTATTTATTAAGCATAAGCTATCAACTTAGTTCAATTATAATAGAATGATAACAATTTTCCATCAAGTGTTAGTTCTATACCAAACATTACCAATCATCAATGTACAAGTACACAATTATACATAGGGATCATATCATTTCATAATCCCAAGATTATACACAGTGATTGTCTTGAGCATACATCACATATACACAAGGTGACTAGCTCATACACATCATAAGTGCAACAGTTACTAGCTCATATGCATATCACAAGTACAACAGTGACTAGCTCATACACACATTACAAGTACAATAGTGATTGGCTCATATGCACATCACAAGTATAATGGTGACTAGCTCATACATACATCATAAGTACAACAATGACTAGCTCAAGCATACATCACATATATCCTATTGTGATGATCCACATAGTACACATGTTCAACCGGTAAATTGTAAATGGATGCAACCTATTGCATGCATCATCCCATTGCCTGATTCACATTCACATAAGCCCATAAATAGATCTCACTTGGAAAGTGAATTTTGATGCATCCCATAATTGATAATACATTGTGGTTCCCATCTTCTTCCCAATTCATCACCATTTGTGGCAACAATCAAGCAACCTATACTACTTGATGTCATCATTGGCAAGGGCATCAATAACAATGTGCACAAAACTTGAGGCTATATACACAAATACACAATGAGTGATTAACACCTACCCTTTTAGTGCATCCTAGATAGAAAAGGAATGTCAATGCATTGTACACTACACCATGGATCTGTTGATGTGTTTTTCGTGACCGCACCAACGCAAAATAAAGTTGCCAACGGCTACCCTATTCTCTCTTGATCAAAGTATCCAACACGCTAAGATTGCGAGAGAGTTCGTGCGTTCAACTCCAAGGTTCCTTCAATGCGAATAGTCTCAGTTGGCTCGATGTGATTTGCTGGTATTTCAAGGGGACTTACGGAATTGTTCAACAGCAGAGGAAGGGGTTTTCACAATTCGAAAGATTTATCAATGAAGCATGGGTTTCCTATTCTAACCAGAAAGTACTGAATTTAAAGTGGTGCAAGGTTTAGAGGGTCTAAATCTATTCTAAGTGTGGGATATGGAGCTCAACTTTAGCAAACTTCAACCAAACTTCGCTTTGCCTCGCCTCGGACAGCTTCCACGGAGTCGGTGCAATCTTCAGGGGAGATGACTAAATATGTTCAAACCACCACTTGACATGAAGATACCATCACAACGATGCATACCATCATTCAAACTTTGATTGAAGTTAGGCCCACAACGTTTCTAGTTGACCACACAAGGCGAACACACCATCAATCAGCCTGCTAGTGGTATGGATAAGCGAAGCTTGCTTAGATCAAACACCACATTCCACAGCTAACATCTACTTGCATAAAAATGAAATTACGCTACTCTACGCTACTTCAAGTAGAAGGGATGCAGAAACCTCGCTAGCTATCCATAACAAAGACGAATTTCACCATCAATGAAAAGATCTTTTATTATGAAAGTTTTACACAACAATCTCTTGCAAAAGTTTTCAAAGGAAAACTTTCCTTCTTCAACTACACTATCAATCTATACTAATCTACTTCTAAGTTGTCCCTCTACTCTATGTCTACTGTCTAACTCTACTTCTAATAATGTATAAATGAGGTGGGATGCCCCTTTATATAGTTGGCCAAGTCCAACGGACGGCTCAGATTACAATCGGCTGGATGGCCCAGATTGTGCCACCTCAACCCTAAACAAGATTCACCCTAAAAACTGCCACCAAGAGGAGTGGGGTAATAAATGAGCCATTAATGTCCATCATCCCTCTAGAAGATTCCTATTCACAGACGCGTTCACACTGCTTCAACTTCTTGGACTAGTACGGCAGGCACGTTCTCGATCTGAAACTTCAAGGTTGTGACCTCTTTCTCCTGCTCGACGATGATTTTCCTCCTCGATGTTGTTCTTCAACTTTGAAGTACTTGCTTGGGGGGGATTATTTCTCCACCTTAGATTCTGAAGGGTCTTCTTATCTTGGACTCGAGCATTTCTTCCTCGCCATCTACCTCTCATATTAGGTTATTCCAACACTTAGCCATTTCTTGCAACTTTTCTTCCTTCATGATTTATCATCTTGGACTTTTTGCTTCATTACTCCAAGTCATCGTGCCATGGCCCCAACGTTCAACCTACAAAACAAACAAAGAGGACATCAAAACACTTCGTAATATAAACTCACCTTACTTACCTGATTTTCATACGTTGATCTTTAAGGTTTGAGTGATCTCCTCATCTGATAGGATTCATCTTTTTTCCTCTAACCAACTTCATCCTCAAATTCTTCATGCCTTAGCCAAATTTCCAACCCATCTTGTATTCTGCTTGGGCGTACTTCACTTTGATATTTCATCCAACTCAAGCTCGAGAAAAATGCTCTCATTAGGAATTTGGTAAAAAATTATCTAGGTGCCCAACTTCAAATTCACCCGCCAAGGTGACATATTTCAACATCCTTTTCCTTTCTTGCCTTAGAAATTTTTTCAAACTTTTACTGAGGAAATTCATCAATCCTGTGCCCATCAAAAATCTCCATCCTGAAGGCTTTGGCGAACTGTGGAAGACTTTGAAATCCATTCCTTGTCGAAGATCTTCAAAACCTAGAAGAAAATTTTCTTCAAAACTTGTCGGATTCATGGGTATACAACGAACGGGTTCATTTAATTTTGAATTTTGAACCTTTAGAAAAATAATTCCTCATGAAATTTAATCCATTTCTTCATCCCTGTGAGTACTTCGTTGCTCAGACTTGAAATTTTTTTTATTGACCCTATGCAACTGGCATCATCAGACTCCTCCACTGGCAATCTTGTTTGTGTCTCAAGAAAATTCCACCACTTTATTAGACTTAAGCGTTTTTCCTAAGGAAGAACATTTTGTGCCTTAGAAAATTTTAAATCACTTAGCATTTTGAATTTTTTTGCCTTAGGAAAATTTTCAATTTCATCTTCAATCATCTTGTCTGTGGTGAGGAATTTCATTAACTCCCTTAGAAAAATTGTCTTGAAAGCACATATCATGGAGGATATTTAGTTATCAATGCTCAACTTATTTTATTCATATTTCCATCATCTCATAGGCTTAGTATTTCCAATGCCTACTTACACCACCTTGCATTTTCAACATCTTTGCAATATTTATCTCCCCCTTACCTTGGCGCATTTCACACTTGAATAGGATATTATTCCGATGCCTAGGCAACTTTATTTCACTACCTTCATCCTACTTCTTGGCGCATTTAGCATATTGAAGGGGATTAATTCCAACACCTTAACTTTGTCTTCACATGCCTTGATATGGGCGCATTCTACCCCTTGAGAAGGATAAACATTTTGACTTTTGACTCTCCTCTAGCTTCCCAAGCATGGGCGCATTTGGCATGGTGTGAAGGATGAACTTCCAATGCCACCTTTGACTTGTTGACTTCTCCTTTTGTGGGCGCATTTCCTATGGTGAGGTGGATTTAAGATTTTGTCTTCTTCCTTGTTCTTGCATGGGCGCATATTACACTTGCTAGAGGATGGGTGCATTTTTCCATAGGAGGAGGATGAGCATCTTTGACCTTCTTGACTTTCTATCTCACTCTTGTAGTATGGGCGCATTTTAGAGGGAGAGAGGAATGACATCTTAGACTTAGATATTTTTCATCACTTCTTCCCTTCAAGGGCACTGTTTGCCTACGGAATGGGATTCAAATCTTACGTACTACTGGCAAACTAGTCATGTGCAGAACATAGGATAAACAGTAAACTAAAAGATATTATATTTGAACACCAGAAACTTTATTCATCATCAGAAATATCATGTACAAAAGAGTATCAGCATTGCTTGACAATATAACCATCGGCACATAACTCATTACACATCACTCGTAACTATCTCCCGACGATCCAACAGGCTACATATAACGTTCGGCGGTGGTTAGATAACCAACCGACACGATGCTTCGTAACAACATTAACATAACATTAACCTGAACATGCTTTCTGAAAGTACGACATTATTATTCTTTACTAATCTATAGTTTTATTAACAATTGGCCGACTACGACCAAGGCCGACTACGGCTGACAACAAAGTGAAATATACGACTAACATCATCCCCAAAAAAAGAAGTCGTCTTCCAGACGACATACATACAGCAAGATAAGATCACTGAGAAGTAGGGGGAAGGGAGTGCGTCCCTGGATGCATAGATGACGTCGGAGTGGTGGAAGAATGCTCTGCTCGCAGGCGCCTCAGCTCCTCCGTACGTGTGCGAAGCTGCCGATCTACCAGTATCTCCCTCTCCCTCGCCGCTTTTACCCTTCGGGCTGCCTCCATTAGTTGGATTTTTGCCTTTTCTGCCTCTGTACTCTTGGCCGCCAAATCAACCTCTTTTGCAGCCAACTGATCTTCTAATGCTTTCACCCGCTGCTCCCATGCTGCCTCTTTCTGTTTTGCTTCCTCCTCCAAGACTGCCATCCGAGGCTCCAAGACCTCCAATCGAGCTCCCCTCTCACTGGCAAGCCGAGTTTGTTCGGCCAAGTCATTCTGGATGCTCTGTATGGTAGCAGTGGACTCGTCCTTAACCCTCTGCAAGAGTCTATAGGCGTCCACTCTTCGTGATACCACTACCTCTGTAGAAAATATTTGGCGCTTCATGAGAATAAAGACATCCCGAAAGGCAAGCTCTATGTAATATAAGCTCTCCAAAACCCCGGCGTCTCGCCCTACTAGCCTCGGTGGTCGACCCCGCCAGGCTCTCACCATAGCAGGAGTCTCTCCTGCTAGCCACCCCTCGCCAAATATCCGTGCGAACTCAGCCTCACACCCCATCTGTACAAATCCTCGGATGCGGTGAACTTCCTGGCCCACTAGAGGAGATCGGCCAATCCTGAGGTCTCTGGAAACCTGTCCCACTCGGATCATCAACCTGCCCATATGCTCGAGCTCCTGTACATATCGCTGCACCGTGCCTACTGGGTCCGATGGGTCTGGCTATGACATTTCCACGACAAATCCCTCCGTGGAGTCACCCTCCTCGTTCTCCTCATCGTCGGGAGGTGTACAAGGTTCTGTCTCCTCCTGGGGCGGTTCCCCAACTATCGACTGAGGCTCGTGAATGGCTGTCTCTGGTGCCTCTGCTATGCTAGCCTCCGGGTGTGCCAGTGTATCCTCGCCAAGTCTGGCCGTCTCACTCTGCTGGGTGTGAACGACTGGCCCTTCCTCATCCCCTAGTCCCTCTGAGGGACTCTTCTCCCGCTGGTCTGGCTGCTCGGCCACGTCCAAAGTGAGGCCTACTGATCCCAACCAGCTATCAATCTGTGCTACCTCGGGTGCTCCTCGGGCTGGAGTCGTCTCCTCAGTGGCCTCTGTCATTCCCTCAGTTCCTACTGCTGAGGTTGCTACTCCTGTAGCTGCCGATGCTGGCGGTGGTGTAAGGGAACAGACTGTTGGCAATATCTCAACCGAGGCAGTGGAACCTACCGATATAGTGACTGCCCCCTGTGATGTGGTGGCGAGAGGTGCCCACCCTGGCGATGCACCTGGTAGTGAAGCAGCTACCCTCAACATTCGCCCGGCTCCAACTGGCGCAACAGGAAGGGTGAACGTCACTGAGTGTGCGCTCTTCCTGGCTAGCGGTGGGGGAAGAGTAAATCCTGCCGGCTGTAGCAATGGTATGTCAATCTCGCCTGCTTCCTGACCCCCTATGGTGACGGACACCTCCTCGTTGACCGGTGGACTAGACTCCGAGGGTGAAGAAGATAAGTCGATGGGCTCCTCCCTGTCAGATGCATCACTTTCAGCAGGGCTCTCATTAACACTATTCAGCCCGATGCCTCATACGTTTTACCTCTTGCTGCGGTATTACCCTCGCGCTTTACCTTCCGGTCGACCCGGTAGAATCACCGATTTGAAACCGTCGATCCGGTGAGTAGAGGCTGGCTGCAACCCGACCCCCATTACCCTCGAACTGTTATGGGCCGACATGAAAAAAATTTATGGTATCAACGATTAATATAAAAGGAGCGCCATAACCTCTGCGCTAAAGAATCTCTATTCCGCTTCCAGCCAAAGTAACCTCGCCCGGTTATTTTCGGCCAGCGCGAGATCCAACCATGAAATCAACCAACCAATATAGCGATATCCGGCCTTCCGGTGGCACGCTATTAGTCGGCGTTTCATGCGGTCGATAAACTACTTCCATTCGGTATTTGTTAAGTAGTTTTGGGAATTTCGATTGCGGCCTCATATGGTATTTGCCTGTTCTTCATTTACGACAAAGTCGCCGACACTTTGCTTGACCAACGAATTCCTTCCTGTCATATCTTGGGTTTGTTAACCTATTCGAAGTTAAGGACTTAAACTACCAGCTGGGAGATCCTGCGGCCCGAATGGGAATAGTCACTTTCGACAACCTCACATGATAAATTCACCCGGCTTGTCGTATGTCTGCCAATAGTTATCCACTATTGCCCGCTTGCGACCCGAGCTTCGAACTTCCCGAGAATTGAAGAAGGCACTGTGACCTTGTCTGCGGTGTGTCGAAGGCGCAACTAAATTAAGTGGGAATTAAAAAGCCGCCACCACTTATTTACTTTTCGTTTGATTAAGGGTGTTTGCACTCGTTGCCAGTCAGGTTCTCCCATGTCATCGTTTCATTATCGGTGTCCATCCTTTTTCTTTTTCCAGCCGAGGCTACCTTTGGCTTGTGCTGCATAGCCTTCTTGCCCTTGTCCATCTTTCTGTCAGTTCGGTGATTCCAGCCGATTTTATAAATCCCGAGACAGTTGTGAAAACTGCCAAAACTATCAAAACTGCCGAAATGATCAAAACTGCCGAACTGAGCAAACCTGCCGAAATGATCAAAACTGTCGAACTGACGAAAACTGCCGAATTGATCAAAACTGCCGAACTGATCAATATCGCCGAAATGATGAAAACTGCCGAAATCTGGTAAAAGCTGGAAAGGCCGTACACTGTGCAAGTTCTTGGAAATCTGTACCACTTTCAAATTCCGTACGATCTGGTGAATGTATGAAATTCGTACGCTGCAATTGTTCTTCCAAGGCCGTACGATTTGAAGGGATGGCCGTACGATTTGAAAACACTGTAGATGACGTACGACCCTAATTTTTTGTGAATTTCGTACGAACTCTCTTGAAATGCTAATGCCGTACGGATTCTCCTAAAATACTAAGGCCGTACGAAATCTCCTGATGCAATGATGTCGTACGACCCGGAGAAGATCACTGATGCAATGATGCCGTACGACCTGGAGAAGGTCACTGATGTACTGATGCTGTACGACCTGGAGAAGATCAGTAAGCTGCCGTACGATGTTGAACCTGGCCCAAATTCTAGTCTGTAATGGCCGTACGACCTCCAGTGACCAACCGAGTGAAGACTGAGGAGCTTGTAAATGCCGTACGGTGCAGAAGTTGGCAAAATTTTCAACTTGCAATTGCCGTACGGTGCAAAACTTGGCAAAATTTTCAACTTGCAATGGCCATACGACCTTTAATGACAAATAGAATGAATACTGGAAAACTTGAAAATACCGTACGGTTTGAGAATCCCTTGAATGCCGTACGACCTCAAGACTTCGAAACTGATGCGGATGCCATACGATCTTCCTTGTGCCTGGCGCGCCTCTGCTTCTGATAAATCCGTACGGATTTTTGCTCACTTCCTTCCCTCTGCAATTTCGCTGTGTTTTGCCTTGTCTCCAAACTATCTCCTCTTTAAATGGCCGTATGAGTTGGGGTTCTATATTTATTTCATTTTTAACTTTATTTATTTTAATCGCTTTCCCCCTTGGCCTTACGCTTTTCTTCCTGGTCGAGCTTTGGCAACTTTTTATTTTTATGTTCTTTCCTTTAATTTTCCGCCCTTTATTTCCCTCAGTCAATTTCTCCTTTGGCCGTACGGGTTGTTCAATGCTCAAGGCGTTTATTTTAATTCGCCTCACTTTATTTAATTTGAGCACTTTAATACTTCTCTTAATGGCCAACTCATTTAATTTATAATTTAATTTTTTCTCCCTTCTTTTGCTTTCTTTTCTGACTTCTTTTACGTTTCTTTTATTTTTTCCTTCTTTTCTCTTTTCTTCCCATTCGCCTTGTTCCTCCTTGCTTACTCTGTTATTTTCTTTTATTTTCATAGTTTTTTTTCTATTTATTTTTTTCTACTTCTATTCATTTTCTCTCTCCTCCCTTCTCTCTTCTTTTCTTTTTATCCCTCTAACTTCACTGTGTGTCCGAACTTTTAATTCTGATGTGTAATACCATTTACATGTGTGTGGTGGCCTTTTATAACATTCTTCCTCGCAGCACGTTCCTATATATTCTATGTCAAACCATTTATCAAGTAAAGGGGCAGGACCAATACCTCGAAAACTTCCGTCGACGTACCTTCCGCCGTACTGTTGATACCACGTAACATTGTTGCCTTGTACTGTTGGTGGTCCCGCCAGGTTAGGAATTATTTTCCAGAGTCCATCTTGAGTTGCGATCTTCCTAACCCTTGGTATTTTTCTTCTTTCTCGACGCATTTGTTTCAGAAGATCTTCTGTATACCCGTCCACCATTGACACAAACATATCTTCTGTCTTCAACACTGTCTTTAAGCAAGGGGCCTTCTTCTCGAAGTAAGCATCCCATTGCTCATCAGTCCATTCCTCCTCGTCATCCTTTTGGGACTCATCTTGTTCTTCTGCCTGTTTCTCCTTTTCTGCTTGGGCTTCCATGTCTAAGTCCTTGGCTATATATCCCCGTTTCACTCCTTCATAAGGGGCTACATAGTGCCAATGTCCCCCCATTCGACGCCACAATGCAGGGGTTCCGAACACTGCATTGGTCAAGTGCTTGTGTATTCGTGGTACTGCAATTCCTTCCACTCGCTTCTCTCCCAACCTTTCTTCAATTATTTGATCTCGCCCTGACTCTGCCCAGACATTGTCTGCTACATATCCGGGACCTCCTAGTCCCCAGTCTTGTTTTCTCGGGCTTCACGTTGCACAGGCCAATCTTCCTTTGTTGCATAGCCCAACATGTTGATGGCGATAGTATTCTTCTCCTTTCTCTCTTGATATGGCTTTAGCTTCGATCTGTTGATTGCCTCCGATATCAATGACCCATCGAGATTTTCTAACTTTATAGACCCATTGTCACCTACTTCCCGTACTCGGAACGGTCCCAACCAACGAACTTTAAACTTCCCTGGTTTGATCTCGTTACAGCCGTTATACTTTAGAACTAACTGTCCCGGTCGGAAATTCATTCGCCGGAGATGTTTGTCGTGCCAATATTTCCGTCGCCATTGCATGTTCTCCGTCGCCCATTGTGCCATCACCCTTCGCTCGTCCAGCTTAGTCAGTTGGTATAGTCTTTTGTAGAAACCCTAGTTTCCCCTTACTCTGTTTCTGACTGTCTTTCTGAAGTTTTTTGAGAGTTTTTGATGTTTTGTGATTTTTTTGCAATTTTTGGGTTTTTGACAATAAATGAAAAAAGTACGGCTTGCTTGAAAAATAATAATAAATTTCTATGAAAATGATAGATCTTCAATATGCAAAGAAAATACACTGTAGAATGAAGGCGTTGCTTTTATGTGTTCAACTGGCAACAATACATTAAGATCTAGAACATGCATCAAAGAATAACAATATTTTATTGAAGTAAAAACCTGGTATTTGCTGCTACAGCTGAAGTACAGAAATTGTACGACTGCAATTAATGATCTTCTATCCTTCCGTTTGATGATGCCTGATGATGCTCCAAAGATATGCGCCACTACTGGAAATGATAGGAAGCCAATAAGAAAGGCGTTTCACCCTCTAAGCAAAAGACGGCTCCAGACAAGGTGGTACGGCCAGGTACAGGTACGGCCAAGTACAGCAACTTTAATGGTTGGTACGGCCTCCTCAAATCAATGCCTAAGTCTCTGGATATGGTGCGCCCAAGCTAATAGATGATCTCTGAATACCAATACTGAAGAATCTCTGACAATATTAATTTCTCTGAAGCTCTGTAGTTTACTCTGAATGAGAAAACCTCTGCTGGCAATAGATCAAGTGATATTTCACACTCTCTGAATTGCTTTCCGCTGGAGATGGCTCGTTCCTCAAGGAAGTCGAGTTCAAACCCTAAAGTCTGTGCTCAGATCAATATGATCAGTTCTCAAAATTCAATAATCTCATAATGGCTCAAAAACCAAGGCAAATCCACTAATAAGCTGAAAAGTGCGATTTCCTCAAGAATAGGGTTTTAATAAAATATTTAACTTTTAATCTTTCAGTTACTCCATAGTCTCCGTTAAATATTTTATAATATTTTAATAGTCACTTTTGGCCCCTTCTGATGATGGGCGCACCCCTCAAGGCAATCACTTAAGTTATAATTTTAAATTATAACTTTATATTATAAACATTTAAATAATTAATATTTAATCAATATAATTAAATATTAATATTTTCCTCATTACTCATCTGATTCCTGATCCGTCTGATGCTGACGAACTCTGAAGTGATTCCGGATGCCGCCAAAGCCATACTGCTAAAAATAGCAGGGGTCCCACACTGCCTGCCAGGAACTGCTAAAAATAGCAATTCTGCAAACGGTCTCCGATCAAGCCCAAACGAAAGCCAATTGATCAAAACTGCCAATCTGACGCTGAGCCAAGCTCCGAAACGACCCTCTAACCACTCTGTCAGCCTACGAGGGTCTCATGATAGGCCAATCTCACGATCTCTGATGCTCGCCAAAAAATGGGGACATGACAGTCCGCCCTCCCTAAAATTGCTTGACCCCAAGCAATCTCTACTGCAAAGAAAACTCCGATCCTCGGAAGGCCAAACAGAAAAAACTGTGAAATGTCCCACACATCACGATCTGTCTCCTGAAGCATCACCAAAAACTCAACTGCGCAATCAATACCTGGATCCCAAACCCAGAGTGAAAATCTGTCGTGACGGTCCTCCTCAGGCTGCCACTACGCTCTACTGCCTCCGACTTCACCATGCTGAGAATAGTGAAGTGACTCAATGGGACCCACCCAAAACTCTGTGTCAAAGCTGTCGCCACCGGGATCCCAATACAATATAAATCCACATCCATCTGTCATGCAGAGATAGAAACCTCTAGAAGCATCCACTATCCTGAATCTCTCCCTGTCTTCTGCTAAATACTCATGGATGTGATAACTGTCCAAACCATCATGCCAACTAATACCATAGTCGCCCTGTAACCATGTACCTGTATGAATCTGCGACATAGAATTATCAAGCCCTGTCAAATACATATCAGCATGATGAATAACTGACTGCTGCCCCTACAAGTAATACCCTGCAACCTGCTGAGTCAAGTACCTGCAACTGCTAATCCCATCTTGTGAAGATGGTAACTCTGCACACAATAATGAAGTACTCCCCTCAACTGAACCGAGAGAATCACCCTGTGCGCCAGTATTGTGCATCGAATATGAATCATGTACCGGTGGATCAAAGGAAAAACTATAAGCACTCCTCACCGTGTACACTTCGTTAAACTCCTCTGTGAGTCTTGTTTGGAATCGCGATGCACTGGAACAATCCCAAACACTACAATCATCACCCAACTCAGAACTAATGTCAAGAGTACGATCAGCCTCCAACTCGAAGAGTGGATTATCATAGACCAAACCACCATCAAATTCAAATAATGGATTGTTCACAAACTGCACAATCACTCCATCCTGATCTGAATCATCCATCTCTGAATCGCTGGAATAATAAAATGAATTGTACTCCTGACTTGGCTCAACTAGCTGCCGATCATAGTCAACTGTATCAAATGAAAAGATTGATTTGCTTCCAGGAGAGGGAAACAAATCATCACAAGTACCAATCTCCCAACTGGATGAGACTCTGAATATCTGCTGTGAAGATGGGCAAGTATCGAGGGTTGTCACACAACTCTCTAGTGAACCAACAACCATGTCACAGGAACTAACAATAACCTGCCCTGCATCACCTATCACCGGACTAATCTCATGAGAACCTGGTGCAATGCGTGGCTCACTGCAACTCTCATCTAGTGCACTCATCCTATCTGTATCAACTGCTCCCGTGTCCGTGCTGGATGTAACTACATCCTCAACATCTCCCTCTCGGCTATGAACCATGGGTGTATACTCCTCACCAACCGCTGCCATGCAAGACTGAACGATATCCAAAGGTGGTGAAGACTGTGCTAACCTCAACGCCACGGTAAGCCTCTCAATCTATAACTGTGACTCTCGAAGAGCCAACTGGGTGCTCTGCAATGAATCCATAGTCACCTCACGCTCATGAGTGAGCTCAGCGATCCGCTCCTCTTTTCCCTTCCATGCATCATAACAAATGCAATCCCACTCGAGAAGGAAATCCCTGTCTGCTAGTAATCTGAGGTAATTTTGCTTCATCGTTCCAATTGCTTCTCGGAGTGCATGTATCATTGCAAGGGAAAAACCACTCTCACTGTGCTCATCTGTCGAAGGCGGACTCCAACCATAGGTAGTCAACATCTGACGAGCAACGTCAAAATGCTCAAGGGCGGTAGCAATCATAGTGTCATCCACATATAGTTGCCCAACCAAATGATGAGGACTCTGAAGCTTACAACCCCCATACAAGTTTTCCGGTTCACAATAAGCACTTTGATATGACGCTGATCCGTCATCACTCACCTCATGATAAGCAGCATCATGTGTGCTCTCAACCCGGCACACCTGAACATCTAAGGTACTGCTGCTCTGTACCTCAAAGGATGGCTCAACTGGTACGGTAGAAGTTGCTGGTATGACAATATCTTCACACGCTTCTACTCTAACAGTGACTGCATGCTCATCCAACGCATGATCCCGGGATTCCATATCAACATATGAATCCTCTAACTGGTTCTCAGAGGTCTGATCCGAAAAATCAGACTCATCATAACATAAGTTCTCAACACCAACTGCATCACTAGTACCCAACTCTACAGTCTCTTCGTGTAACAACTCAATAGGGTTACTTTGCATGTGTGAAACCGCCGTTGTATCATGCTCACGTGACGTTTCACCATTGCTGTCATAAAAATCAGAAGTAGCCTTCAGGGCAGAAATTTCTCGAGTCATCTCATGCAAGGGCGATGTAGGTAAGCCATTACCCGAAGCGGTGCTAGTATGTTCTCGAATTAAATCAGCACTTCTATCAAACTCATCACATAAATTTCTGCCTTCTTCATAGGAGACTGAAAATATCAAATCATTTTGGCGAAGAGTGGTATCATCCTTATGCGTAGATTCTCTATCCTTTCCAGGTGTAAACAACTCACGAGCTGTAGTGAGATATTTCTGTTTTGCGAACTCTGTCTTATGGCAAAGACTCAGGTGCACATCCACGTAACTCATGAAAGGAAGTTTGTCTTTAATCTTCTGAGGTAGATTGCTATACTCCTGGAACATGCTATTCACTTCTCTTTCTGTGTTTGGTGGTGTTCTGTCAATAGTGATCCTTTCACTGGTCTCAGGTGATTCTAACTGCCACTTGTCATTCGCTGTCCTAAATGTACCGGCGAACAAACCCTCATGCCTTTCACCTGTTATAACCTCATCGGGCTCCTGTCTCGTGAAAGTGGGCCTAGTAGGCCTGTCTGCTGTCCGTGACACTGTCCTAGGAGCTCTCCATGAACTTGCAACACTCCTGTCATCGTCACGATGTGGTGACGATCTCCTCGAAGTATCCAATCTCTGAAGTGCAACTGCCACCTGCTGTAATACACCATTTGACCGCTGTTGACCTGCACTAAGTTCTCTGAGTGCATGCAAAACCTCTGCACGGTCCTGACCTCTGTTATTGTAAGGAGTCTCTGTTCTAAGATTAACTGATCTATCAGTCCTGTAATACCTGTCAGTTCTGTCAGCCATGTTTCCCGGTACGCGGTCAGACGCCCACGTTACTTTGTCAGCAAAGTTAGCTGAATAAATAAATGCGATAAGACCCAAATGTTAAGAACAGCGAGGCGGTAAGCCCTCGCGGGATGGCGAGTTTGCTTCACATTACCAGCGAAAGTGAAAGAGCCCTAGTTTTTCCTTTCTGTTCATTTGTCTTTAAAGTTTTGAGAGTTTTTGATGTTTTGTGATTTTTTTGCAATTTTTGGGTTTTTGACAATAAATGAAAAGTACGGCTTGCTTGAAAAATAATAATAAATTTCTATGAAAATGATAGATCTTCAATATGCAAAGAAAATACACTGTAGAATGAAGGCGTTGCTTTTATGTGTTCAACTGGCAACAATACATTAAGATCTGGAACATGCATCAAAGAATAACAATATTTTATTGAAGTAAAAACCTGGTATTTGCTGCTACAGCTGAAGTACAGAAATTGTACGGCTGCAATTAATGATCTTCTATCCTTCCGTTTGATGATGCCTGATGATGCTCCAAAGATATGCGCCACTACTGGAAATGATAGGAAGCCAATAAGAAAGGCGTTTCACCCTCTAAGCAAAAGACGGCTCCAGACAAGGTGGTACGGCCAGGTACAGGTACGGCCAAGTATAGCAGCTTTAATGGTTGGTACGGCCTCCTCAAATCAATGCCTAAGTCTCTGGATATGGTGCGCCCAAGCTAATAGATGATCTCTGAATACCAATACTGAAGAATCTCTGACAATATTAATTTCTCTGAAGCTCTGTAGTTTACTCTGAATGAGAAAACCTCTGCTGGCAATAGATCAAGTGATATTTCACACTCTCTGAATTGCTTTCCGCTGGAGATGGCTCGTTCCTCAAGGAAGTCAAGTTCAAACCCTAAAGTCTGTGCTCAGATCAATATGATCAGTTCTCAAAATTCAATAATCTCATAATGGCTCGGAAACCAAGGCAAATCCACTAATAAGCTGAAAAGTGCAATTTCCTCAAGAATAGGGTTTTAATAAAATATTTAACTTTTAATCTTTCAATTACTCCATAGTCTCCGTTAAATATTTTATAATATTTTAATAGTCACTTTTGGCCCCTTCTGATGATGGGCGCACCCCTCAAGGCAATCACTTAAGTTATAATTTTAAATTATAACTTTATATTATAAACATTTAAATAATTAATATTTAATCAATATAATTAAATATTAATATTTTCCTCATTACTCATCTGATTCCTAATCCGTCTGATGCTGACGAACTCTGAAGTGATTCCGGATGCCACCAAAGCCATATTGCTAAAAATAGCAGGGGTCCCACACTGCCTGCCAGGAACTGCTAAAAATAGCAATTCTGCAAACGGTCTCTGATCAAGCCCAAACGAAAGCCAATTGATCAAAACTGCCAATCTGACGCTGAGCCAAGCTCCGAAACGACCCTCTAACCACTCTGTCAGCCTACGAGGGTCTCATGATAGGCCAATCTCACGATCTCTGATGCTCGCCAAAAAATGGGGACATGACATCTTTCCTTTAAGCTTCCAGTATCGCCCAACCGATTCTCCACGGCTATCCTCAGACTTGGTACCATATACTCCATCGGCATCACCGCCTCCTGACCGTACATTAGTTGGAAAGGCGTGTGGCCCGTTGTTACCTTGTACGTTGTACGATATGCCCATAGGACGACTGGTAACCTTTCTTCCCAGTCAGCTTCTTCCACGCCACATGATTTGTGAATCACTGATACGAGCACCTTATTTGTAGACTCCGCCTGGCCATTAGCTCGCGGGTAGTACGGACTTGACAGGTTGTGAAAAATTTGGAACTCTGTCGTCATCAACCTGATAACATGATTAACGAAGTGTACTCCACGGTCACTCGTGATCTGAATGGGGATGTCGTACCGTGTTACTATTTGCTCGTAGATGAATCTTGCCGTACTTTGTGCTGTATTGTCTGGCAACGCTCGAGCTTCCGCCCACTTCGTCAGATATTCTGTAGCGACCACAATATATCGGCACCGATGCAAGTGACTCACCTTCAATGGTCCGATGAAGTCCAACCCCCATCGTTCGAACAATTCCTGTGGCTGTGAGGGATACAGTGGCATGAAATCCCGCTTCAATGGTTTCCCGACCCTCTAGCAAGTGTCGTAGCCTAACACCCATTCTTTGGCGTCAGTGTGCATCGTCGGCCACCATAGGCCTGCCAAGAGAATTTTCCTTGCTGTAGCATCAGGGCCCATATGGCCGCCAGCCAGTCCTTCATGTGCCTCTTTTAGTACGCCAGGTATTTCCTCTTCAACGACACATCTCCGAAGTATCTGCTCGGGTCCCATCTTGTAGAGTAACCCATTGATCAACTGGAATGTCTTACTTTTCAGTACGATCTTCCTCCTTTCGGCTGGTGGCATATCTTTCGGAAACGTGGATGTGGACAGATAGTCTCCAATCTTCTCGTACCATGAGGGTAATATTGCAATCTGAAATAAATGTGCATCCGGAAAGTCTTCATTCACCCCACCCTCTGCAGGTTCACCCGACCGGATTCTGGATAATTGATCGGCAATAACATGGCTCTTTCCCGGCCGTACGATGATGGTGAACGTAAATTCTTGCAACAACAATAACCATCTACTCACCCGTCCTTGGATAATCGGCTTGTTTACCAGGTACATCAAAGCTTGGTGGTCCACGTAGAAAGTGAACGGCGTGGCTAGGAGGTAATGCCTAAACTTTTGTACGGCGTAAACCATTCCTAGTGCCTCACGCTCGGTCGTACTGTAATTCCTTTCTGCCTTTGAAAGTAGCCGGCTGGCAAAAAAATACTCGGTGATCCAACCCGTGTGCTCCCACTTGTGCTAGGGTTGCTCCGATGGCAAAATTAGAGGCGTCTACATGTACGTGGAACTCCTTATCCCAGTCTGGATACATCAATATGGGTGAGCTGATCAAGCGATCCTTTAGTTCCTGGAATGCCTTCTCCTATTCTCCGGCCCATACAAATGGTTGGCCTTTCCTCGTCAGTAGGTCGAGGGGATACGACACTTGGGCAAAATTTTTAATGAATCTCCGATAGTATCCCACATGCCCGAGGAAAGACTTTACACCAGTGACATTCTCCGGAGCCTCCATCTGTACGATGACTCGCACCTTGTCGGGATCCGTTTTCAACCCAGCTTTGCACACAATGTGTCCGAGCAACTTCCCTTGCGGCACCATAAATCTGCATTTCTTCGGATTCAAGGCAAGGCGGGCTGCTCTACACCATTCCATACACTCGCCTAAAGCTTTCAAATGTTTTTCCTTATCGCTATAAATCGACCAATCATCGAGGAAGGCTTTGAAATTACCTACCGACATTTTATCAAAGATGTGGAGTATTATCCTCTGGAATGTAGCTGGTGCGTTGCATAATCCAAATGGCATTCGGTTGTATGCGTATACCCCATCCTCCACGACGAACGTAGTCTTTAATTTGTCCTCCTCGGCGATACTGATCTAATTGTAACCCAAGAAGCCATCTAGAAAGGAGTACATTTCATGCCCGACAACTTTTTCCAGAATCGAGTCGATGAAGGGAATGGGAAATGGATCCTTGATAGTCACTGCATTCAGACTACGAAAGTCAACACAGATTCTAATTTGCTCCTTCTATTTCTTCAATGATATGACGATCGGTGATACCCACTCGCTGACCTCCACCTTGAAAATGATGTCGGCCTCCAGCATCTTCTCAATCTCCTCCTATACTTTAGTGGCATAATTTTTGTTCATTCTGTATGGTCGCTTTCGTACGGGCTGGGCTCCTGGTACGAGAGGAATCCTGTGCACACATAACTCCGGTGGTATGCCTTTTAAATCCTTGTACGTCCAGGCGAAAGCGTCTTTGTATTCCATGAAGATTCTGAACGCTGCCGCTTTCAGGACAGGGTCCCAGTCATCACCCACGAAAATCTCCTTAGGTTTGGCTGATTCCCAAGGTTTACCTTTTTCAACGTTGGTTCCTCGTACTTCATGATTTTGTCCTGCTCGAACTTGTGGGCTGGCGTCACATCCAATTCTGCCATACCTTCTTTATATTCTCCGTACTCAGGTGGAAATGTTTCACTGGTCGAGCGGTTGTCTTTTTCTGCTTCCCCCTCCTTGACCTGCAACATGTGGCAATCCGGGTGGAAGACTTCATAATCCTCCATCTGCCAGTGAAACAGTCCGCTCAGTGAACTGGTCTCATCTTCCGAGCAACTTCCAATCTCCAACACCCCTTCTTCATCTGGTTCCATTGTCTTTCTCTCATCATCATCTGAGTCTCCTCCGGATTCAGATGCCGAGGATGCTAAATCCTCACTGACGGCCTGGTTCTTCAGATCAATGGTATATTTCCTCCCCCGATTTTCTATTGAAAGTGTATTCCGCTTCCAATTGTGGGTTGCCTTGGCAGCTATCAACCATCCCCGTCCCAAGAGTGCATCGTACGCCTTTTTCTCCAGTGGGATGACCACAAAATTTAGCAGAAACAGCTGCGTGCCGATCAAAACCTTCTGTTCCATCAGTGTACCCAACGGTCTGATGCCATGTTGATCTGCTCCCACGAGGTGGAATGTCGGGGGCCAAAGAGTCGGCTTACCTAGACACTTCCAGGTCTCTTCTGGCAGTACGTTTACTCCTGAACCACCATCGACGATAGTGTTAGATAATTTCATGCCCAAGATTTCCATCTCGACGACGGCTGGTTTCCTCCCAATGCTTATTGCGAGTAGCATGGGGTCTGCAGTCTCGGCTACCACTTCTGGCGTACGTTCTGGTGAATTCTTCAGAAGATTTTCTTCAATAGCATTTGTAAGTGCTACTTTGAGATAAGGCATTGTTTGCAAAAGATCAGTTACCTTAATGGGTACGGTTGTGTGAAGCACCTGCCGTACGATATTCTTTTCCGACTCCGACTGTAGCAACGTACTAGTAGCTTTAGAATTCCTGCATTCATTCGCCATTGCCTCTTCTATTTTGGTCTTGGCCTCCTGAATTTTTTCCTTCTCCGTACGAGGGTCTGGATAATTTGCCCTTTTTGACTGCGCCCTTGTAATCGCCAGGACTTCTTCATCGGCTACCTCCAGCATATTGATACTTCCTTTCTGCTTCGGACAGTCGGTGTCTTCATGATCACCCGGTCCACACCACTTGCACAGTTTTCCCCCGTTGCCTTGGCCGCTCTGACAATCCCTGGCAAAGTGACCCCATTCATTGCAGTTCCGGCATTAGATCATCGGCCGTCCTTTGCTATCGTACTGAATTTTACTTCTCGACGTATTTCGCCGACTGTTGCGATAGCTTCCAGGGGATGCATTTTTGTTCTGTGGCTTTGGTGGCGTGGTTGGAGGGGTTGACTGTTCGCCTTGAGTGAAGAATACTTGCGAACTTTTGGTTTTTAAGTTGTATGGGCACTCCTTGACGGAGTGTCCCATAACCTGGCAGATGTCACAGAATAACTTTTTTGGGCAACTTGCCTTTGTGTGACCTTCCGTTTTACAGTCCGTACACCATAATTCATTGGCTTCTTTGGATCCTTCCTTGTCGGCTTTGAGTTCTTTCATTATCCGCATCATATCCCGCCGAAGGGCTTGTACGGTTGTCGATTCATCGTCACTTTCCTCGGCACTCTCGTCGTCATCCCTCTTCTTCCCCTTCGAGGAAGTCCTATTCTCACTTTCAATATCCATCGCCCGATTGTATGCTTCGGTGTACGAGGATGGCGGTACTACTTTCATTTTTCGCCGAAGTGAGGGAATCAGTCCTTCAATGAACCATCTTTTCTTTAAACCATCTGCCGGCTGAGCTTCCAGCTTCCCTATTAGGTCTTTCAACCTCCTGTTGTAGGTCCACACATTCTCGTGCTTCCCTTGCTTAGTATGATATATTTCTGTGACAATCTCACTATCGTCCCGCAGAAGTTTGAACTCCTCTTGGAAATTTTGCTTTAAAACCCTCCATGTGGCTCTCTGTGCTTGGTCTAATTCAGAGTACCAGTCGATGGCACTGTCTCTGAGTGTTGCCGGAAATGCCTTTAGCCATTGGTCGGGGTCATCCTGCCCGCTGGCTATCCAGATAGTCTCACATGTCTTGCAGTGCCGTACGGGATCCTCAGAGCCATTCCCCATGAATTTCGACAACTTTTGCCGATCTGGATGAGCCATCTTTATCGGTTGACCTCCTTGTGTTTTGGACCCGATTAGACTAGTGGATTCCTCGCTACGTCCCTGTGCGTCACTTGCACTCTTGGCCACATATGAGTCACTCCCACGTCCTCCGTCAGCGTCCTCAACACCGTTGGTCTCCTCAGGATCTCTTCGATGCTCTCTCTGCCCTGGGGTCTTAAGCTCTGGTCTTCCCCTCCTTAACTCGTTGTCGTCGTCCGAAAGGGACAACTCTCGAAATCGTCTGATGCTGCTATTCAAATCATCTTCATTTGCATAAAGGTTATATTTTCCTACGTGTGGAGTGCTGAAGGGGTCTTCGTCCCTTCCTTCTAACAAACTGTGGTGCGCCCGTTCAATGGATGTGTCTATTCTTGTCAGGTTTTCATATGTTCTTTTTATGCTCTGATTTATTTCAATTAAGTCTTCATCCAATTCCTTACCGGCTTGCCTTAGTCGTCTTTGCCGATTTTCTTGCTCTTGCAGCCTGAGTGATCGCCAAACTTGCTCTT